>CATIWM010076053.1:0-11162 GCA_949671775.1 Mallotus repandus
AAAAAAAATTATTAATAAAATTGTCATAATAACTTTTTAAACTTTCACTTTTATATTTAATTGATTTGTAGTTTTTAATTTATTAAAATTACTTAATAATTATATCAAAATGTGTATAACATCTAAAGTTTGTGCAACGGGCGGATTGGCAACTGCTTATAAATAATTTTGAGATTTATTTCTTTCTAAAATCACATTTTAATTTAAAATATTATTTTTTACTATTTTTAACTTTTAAACATATATATAGGGCTAGTCATAGGCCGAATAGGGCATATAACAGAATCAAAACTAGTCTGGTTAAAACTAAAACTAGAACCGATTAAAGTCGAAACGGATTTTAGATCAATTTAAAATCAGAAAAAATAAATTTAAAGTCGATTCATCTTCTTAAAATTGAAACCGTCCATTTTGATTTTAAATTAAAAAATTAAAAAAAATTAAAATTGTCAAACCAGCTAGCCGAACCGAAACTATATCCTATGATAATATTTTATTTTTTAAAAAAAAATTAATAGACCAAGAGTGGGTTGAGTCACTTAAAAGGAGGAATTTGCACCCCACTAACTTAATTGAAGACTTTTAGTCATCAGTGATGATTTTTGCAGCAAGAAGAAGAAGAAGAAAAAAAAAAAAAAGGTATATGCCAATTATACTGTTTCAAATATGGATGAATGCATTATTATGCAGATGCCGGCTTCTTCTTTTTTCCCTCTTAAAAAAAGAAAAAAATCTCTAAGTCAATAAGTGTATATTTTATGCTTTGAAATATATAATTTTACTTTGCCTCTTCCTCTCCATTTATTCACTTGTCTTCTTCTTTGAACAAAACAATGGGCTAATCTTTTGAAACGTCGCTGTTCTTGATAGCTAAATTGCATCTCAATAACACGTATGGCATCCCCTGGTGGAGAAAAAATCAACATTAATTGAACAAAAAATTTGATTATTATTTGATTATTCAACCTCCATTGCTTTTGCAATTGATTTAAAAAGAACAAAATTTCTACAGAAATTAATATTTTATGCAATAAATTAATCTTTTTTGCAAATCAAAGTTATTCGGTCTGTATTATTTTTTAATTAATTTTAATAATTATAAATTATAAATTTTACCATTCAACTATATTTATGGCCACATAATGTTCAAATTAATTTAATAATTTTATGTGTTTATTTCTAAAATATTAAACATAAAGAAAAAATTTAATTTCAACCATTGTATTTGTTGAATGTTTTTTATATACATGTTTAGATGGTATATGTGTTTTTTTTCTTTTTGAAAAGGGTATATGTGTAACTATCATAATAGCGTGACATGTAAATTTTTCTTATTGAAAATTGAATAATTTGATAATATAATTTTTTTAAAGACATTAAAAGGTCAAAAATTCAACTTTCAGCCTTCTTAGTTAAAAAAATATGAACTGTTTAATTTTTTTTAATGGTTATGAAATCAAGGAGAGAGTGGGGATTGATGCGGAGCAACAAGTTTTGGATTTCTTGAAATGAGTTTGCAGAACAATGAATAGTAGGTATAATTTATTATTATTATTATATATTGATTAGAATTTAACTTTTCTATATTGTTAGAGAGTTGATTTCCTACCTTAGCTATCAATTACTTTTATTATTTTATTTTCTAATTAAAATTAGAGTTGACAGGTTTATGTCATCCTATAAATATGTAAACTTTAAAGTTATGTGAGTTAGTTTTGATTTTTTTTTTTTTTGGAATTTTTTATTTCATTAGAGAAATTGATCAAATCCCATGAAGGAATACAAGAGCTCCACCTGTAGAAAAGATAAAATTAGAGGATGACTACTAGCATCCTTAGGGCTATGTGAGTTAGCTTTGATTGATTTTAATAGAGATTTCTATTTTTTTCCAATTTTTGGATATTTTTTGAGAATTAACGATAAGATTGTTTGACAGATATTCATGTACGAATCAATGATATTCAATAATTATCTTTATTTTACTGGGCTTCTATTACATCAGAAATCGAACCAATAACCTTACTTTATAATATCTATCATCTAAACTAGTAGGCTTAAAAAGGGAGGATGTGAATTTTTAAATCGAATATATGTGTTTATGAGTATACGTATGAATTAACACATCTTATTGAAATTATCATAATCTTATATTTATGAAACATTTGAAACGATTGAAAGCCTCAAATTACTAACTTCCAACTACTACTACATATCTAATTACACGGCTTTTTCTGATATTTCAAGTCATTCCATTTGAATAGCACGGCTTTTTCTGATATTTCAAGTCATTCCCTTTGAATAGCATAGTTTTGAATTTTTCTTTTGCCTTTCATAGGGGTCAAATGAATTCAATTAAATAGACATATAAAAGAAATAAAGTTATTTCATTAGGAATAAAATTCTCTCATTATTTTTTTTTTATATATAAAATTTTATTTAAAAAAATTAAATTTTTTATTACTTGAACTAATACATATTAATTTATGGTGTTGAAGTTTTAAAATAATTGAGTATAGAAGAAAATAATTGCCAAGACTTGTTTAATAAAACTTGTTCAAAAAGAAAGAATTGTTGAAAAAGGGCCGTTACGTAGCCGAAATGATCATATATTTATGACAAAATTTATTTTCAAATCCTTAAACTTGTAAATTTTATTGCATTAAATCCTTGAACTTTAATTATGGTATATGAAGCTTTTGCACTTTAATTTTTTCACATATAAAGGAATTGCTTTAAATCTTTTGTGCCTAAACTTATTACAAAATATGAAACTATTAAAATTTAAAAGTTCTTTTATCATTTTAATACAATTAAATAACAATTTATAAATATATTATATATTTTTTGTTAAATAATTATTTAAAAATTTAAAACTAATATTTTTATTCTTATTTAAATATATTAGTTTAAAAGTAAAAATATATCTTAATTCAAATTTGTAAATTATTTATTATTCATAATTATTATATGATAAAATATAATTTAAACATACTAAAAATTAAACAAAAATATTAACTTTTAAATATGAATATTTAAAAATATTTTTTATACTTTACTATATTTCACATATTTAATAAAGTTAATAAAGTATAAGTAAATTCTAATTAAGTATAAAGTGTCCAACATAATGGTAAAATTTTACTCTACGAGGTGAAACTCTTGAGTTTAATACCTTCCTCTCGATCCTTAAATATTAAATATGAACCTTTTTATCTTGAAGCCTGTAAAAAATAAGTATGATTGCCTACAATGTTGATTAAAACATTTCAACACTAATAATTATAAATTATAATAAGAAATACTAACAAGTATAAAAATAATTGAAAAATCAAATTTAACTCACCATTAACGAATTTTTAAGCACACCGAATATCAAAAATATAAAAATATTTTTAATATTATTTTTAAATTTTTAAACTTTGATGTTTTAAATAAATTTTTAAACAAAAATTTTTCTTTTCAAAAATTTTAATTATTATTAAAAATATTCTTTAACATAAAAAATAAATTAAAGTTTTTATGAATTGAAATAAAAATATATTTTTTACTTTAAATGCATTAAAAGAATAAAATATTAATATTTAATTGATTGACCTATTTTTAATAAAAATTATATAATGCCTTTTGAATTGATGTTTAATTGGACTAAGTTGATAAAAAAAACTTAAAATGTAGCAATTTGACTTGTGAACATAAGTTTAACGATGAAAAGTTTTTAAAAGGTCCTTAATGTGTGCAATTGTAAAATTATGAGGACTCAGGGCGGCACAACTAAAATTTAAGGGCATGATACAATAAAATATAAAATTTGAGGGTTTGAAAATGAATTTTACCTATATTTATCAAACACTTAGTCTTAGCTATATGAAATAATTACAATTACCCTAGATTATAGCTATACATTTAATTATAGGGAAAATTACAATTACCTCTATTTATCAACCACTTAGTCTTGTAGTTATATATTTAATTATAGGAATAATTACAATTACCCTTTATGTTAGATCATTATTATTGCATTTATCGGTTATAAAAAATTATTAAAAATTACTTAATTTTAATTTCATTAAACAATTTTTTCCCTTCATTAAAAAAAGTAAGAATATTCTTAGAATATGCTATTAGTCATAGGCCAACATGTTAATAATTTTAAAATTTCAAAAATACCCTTAAAAGTTAGACTTAATTTAATTAAAATTAAAATTTACAAATATCCTTCAAAATAAAATGCAAATACTTATGCATTTTAATAATCAACCTCCTTTTACATTGCAACAACTACTAATTAATTTGTTGGAATTGTAATTTTTTTAATTTAATTAAAGAATAATTTGAAGTTGAGGAGGTCTTTAATTAAAGGATAAAATTTTTGACAAATTTAAAATTGAGGAGGTCTTTAATAATTTTTTAAAATAGAAAGAATGAATAGTAATTATGATCTAACTTATCCTTAATTATAGATAATTCATGATTTGGTAATATATAATTAATTATATAAAAAAATTCAATTACTTGCAACACTTTTGATTGTGATTATAATTATGAGGTTCCAATGAATGGTTACATACATACACATCTTTCCCATCAAATCAAAATGGGTGTATAATCAAATCTTCCATTTTGAAAGGCAAATTCTGCACTCCACTCAACCACTACTAGTCTACTGCTATGATTATGATTATGATTATGATACTCCTTTTTGCTTATAATAGATATTAAATGACATATTTCAATGGTGGCTAGCAGATTAGTTGTACCCATTAATTTTAGTATATGAATCTAGAACCAAAACCTAGCTGTACCAGGCAATAATTCTATGAGCATGTCTTTCCACTCCATTGGTGGACATGCTCACATATAATATATCCTCCGTTATTATTATTATTATTAAAAAATTTAAATGATATAAATATCGATGAATTGTATAATAAAAATAATTTTTTTTATTTTAAATTAGATAAAATAAATTATATAAAATATCAATGATAAAATTTGAATTCTACAATTTATAATATTTTTTTAAAAAATAATTATTAGATAATTTTTTTACTTTATTGATATTATTATTATTATATACATAAAATATGCCATGGTCACTTTGGTCAAAAGTCAAAATAAGGTTGTCCACCTATATTTGCAATCTGTGTTTCTATTTTTTTTATTATTAATTTTTTTAATGAATTGGAACCTTGTTTACATATGTTTATCATTGGTTTAGTGGGCAACAATAGCTTTTCCACAGAATGGTGGAACATGGTCTCCAACCTCCATAGGAGAATCAAGCAAAGCTAAAGCTGATATTTCCATTTCATAAAAGATATGGTTCAGTTGCTGTCTATTAATAAAACAAGAGGACCAATTCTATATGTATATGTGTGTAATATACTATAGTTGTAGCTGTAAAAAAATATATCTATATAAAAAAAGCAAAATTATATTCTTAATTCATAAAATATTTATGCAATTAGAATGTTTGGTGTTGCCTTTAAAAATACAATAGAGGAAAATAGTACTATTAAAATACTTTTTTTTTCAAAGATTGAATTCATTCAAAACGTAAGGTTAAAAAGTAAATTTTTCAAATAAAAAATTAATTAAATAGGACTAGGATATATTTTTAAAGAAAAATTAACTTATTAAATTTAGAGTAACAATCTTAAATTATTTTTCTTTAACAATATTTAAATGAGTTTTTTTTGTTAAATATTTCAATAGCAATTTTGTTATCTTTTTATAGTCTAGTGGCTCATGTGATGAACATTATAAAATGAGGTCGTGAGTTCAATCCCCACTCTCCCTTTAATCTCTCAATTGTTAAAAAAATTTCAACAGTAATTCTAAACATTATTTTACCTAATTGCGTAATTTACCATTATAAAACATGGCCATGTTAAAAAAAAAGAAAAAGAAAAATAAAAGAAAATAGCAAAAGGAAAACTAGAAAAGGATGACCTGCAATATTCAAGGAACGCAATTATAGTTGGATATTTCAATCAAAGAAATGAAAAATATCATATTATTTGCTCTTGTCAACCACATTTTTTTCTTTATACATTGAATGTACATATAGATAGTTGATGAAGTCAAGTTATTAGAAAATTCCATCACATGAAAATGATATTCATATACTATAGAGTTCCCAATTGATGAAGGGTTTACATATGAAAAAGAAATAAGAGAAATTGATAGATAGGTGTATAGATTTCCAATTAATTACATAAAGTGTGGGGAGAATGGTCCAAATCCAATTACATGCAAATTCAATGATAAAATCATTAAATAGAGGTGGGAGCATTTTGCTCTTGGAACAATAAATCTTGAAATTTCGGACTCATTTTACAGTCGTTCATAAAATAAATTTATAAAATACTAAATTTTAACAGTTAATAATTAACTGTTATCATCCCATTTTAATGATACTGAATTTTATATTGCATGTAAAAAATTTCAATAGAGGCAAAATATTTGTTGTTTTAAAATGGATTTTAGAATTCTGTGGCCACAAAAACAAAGTGAAAAGAACCAAAGTACGTCATTTAAGGAGAGATTTTTTTTTTTTGAACGATCCTTGTAAACACAGCCTGGCTAGGATGAATTGAACTCAGATGATAGCTATTTGTTTCTGCTTTTCTATAACATCACCATTTTCTATTTTATTGGCTTTCTTTTTTTTGCCATCCCATAATTATTAAAAAAAAAATCCCACGTGGATACATACCTCTTCTGCCACTATTAGTGGTCTTTCTATCTTTCTTGCAAATATGTTTTCTTTCTTTCTAATCACATCATGTTCCTTGATTCAATTTTCATTTCTTTTTTTTTTTTTTCAATTTTTTTTTCTAAACTATTGATATTTAAAGTTTATTGAACTCTAATTAATTCGATTTGATCCGAAAATAACTATAAATGTGACAAAAATCTCTCAACAACTAATTTAACTTGATTACATACATTAAAACTCAAACTTAAAACTTAAGCGATAACAATTCTCTATTAACTCTCAACTAATATCTAAATTATATAGTGCTTGATTGCTGATAATAATTTCATTATAAAGAAAAAGAAATATTATTTTTCAATTTACAAATAAAAAAAAAGCTATAGTATTCATATTACAAATTTCGCAATAGTAATACATAAGTAGATTTACAAATAGAAAAGTGAAAATTAGCGGATAGTTAAAATTTTCTCTATAGAAGTTGAGGCTTCCTTTTCTTTTTTTAATAAAAAATTTAGGTAATTTTTTTTTTTGACCTATTACAATTTTGAGAGGATAACTTGATCCTAGACCCCCCAATATGCCTGGAAGAGTTTTGGCCGTCAAGATAAAGCAACAAGAGCATGTAATTATTTTTTAACCTTCCTGTTCATATATGAATATATATTTCAAGTAGTAATATAGTAATTTTTATTGTTAACAAATTTTATATTCATCTATTAGAAAGAGGAACTTTTTAAAATTTGAGTTCTTTTTTATATTAAGGGGAAAGGATACATCTTTGCCCTCTAAGTTTATGCCGAAGAGCAGCGGATTGGTTCTAAAATATTTTTTTGGTTCAATTATACATAAAAATTCAAAAAAAAAATATCACTCTTCAACATAAACATTAAGGGCAAAAATATATCTTTTCCTTTATATCAAAATATATATGTACATCAAGTCAAATGTCAGATAAAATACAAAATATTAGTCATGAGTCATATTAACCTAAGAGATTCTTTTAGGAAAGAAAATTGAAAGAAAAGAGTGGGAGATTGAGATTGAGTTCGATTATGTAATAATTTCCTCCACCTATTTGATATTAAAAACACTTGCTCTCTCTACTTTTATGGTGATGTGAAATAACATTTCGTTTCCATTGAAAATGAGGTACAACAGCCAAAGGATCTAGTTGAAAGGCAGACAGAAATGGGAGGCAAAGGCAAAGGCAAATGCAGGTATTCTCTAATTGCTGATGAATTGCTTATGTGTAAATTGATGGGACACTCTGATATGATTAGGTGTGGGAACCTTTATTACTTTTCTAAGATTTGGTTGTGATTCATGTGTATGGGTCTATCCCTCCTTGTGGTCTATGTTCAACATTAACATTTACACATATTTGGGTTTTAGCATGTGTTTTTACTTGCTACCTTTGGCGCAACCGCACTAACTCAGTTTCCTTTTTGCCTACCAAAGCATGCCTTTGCTTTTCACATGCATCTGGGAGGGCTAGGTTCTACTCTACTCATACTCCGGCTCAAATTTAATTGTCATCAGGCCACCATGGGCTTGGGCTGCTTCTTTCTACGACGAAGTTCCGCTTATGAAAACTATTGTTTGATTGATGCATGGATACAAGCATGCATGTTTTATGGGATTTTTATAAAAATATCCAAAAAAAAAAGAGGTCCAATAACATCAAATACCCCATATTTACATTATATTACATGTGTGTCCTTTTTTTAAAAAAAATTTCACGTGTACCCGTTTTTGTTTTTCCGTCACTTCCGAAAATTGTTCTTCTTTCTCCTTCTCCTTTCTCCTTTCTCCTCCTCCTCATCCTCTTTTTTTCTCTTCTTCTTCTTCTTCGCTGCTGTTGATATTGTTGTTTACGATGATGATGATGATGATAATGACGAGGAATCGTTGATTAAGGTTGTCTTCTTCCTCTTCTCCAATTGTTTAAAGTCTTGTATTTTGTTTGATTGATTTATTTTAAATAGTTGTATTAGACACCAATGAACCAGATCTTCAATCATGATTTAGTGTTGTCTTTGGTGTTTTAGAGAGAATTTGATTGAGTTCTCTTCTTTTTTTTAATGGGTTTTATGGTCTCTGTATCAAAGCACATAAGGTATATCATTTTCTTGAACTTCTCTTTTCTTGTAGGGGCATGTGCTTTCTTGTATCAAACAACCATCTCTTTGCTTTTGAATAATCGATTTGCTAGTATGGATTCTTTTTGTGTTTGGTTTTGGATTTTATGGTATGGATTTTTATTGGTTTTTTATAAAGATTGAATTTTTATGATCAATTGCATGCCATGAATGATTTTTTTTCCTCCAATTTTGCTCGTGATGTTTTCTATTAAATTCATGTTTTGGTCTACCAATCAAAGAAGATAACAATGGTATTAGATTGGGAATTTTCGCATAGTCTCTTTGTTTTGTTGAAAAAAAATTGTAACGAAAAAGTATAATGGTGGTGAAAATGATGAGATGGCCATATGCGTTTGTTGTCATATGCGTTTTAGATCTTTTGTTAATTAAGTGCAGAAATCTGGGTTTGTGATCATCATTACATGAGTGTTTCATTTAAGTTATCTTTTTCACAATAAGCCAATATTAGTTCCAATGGTATCTGTAGTTTTGCTAGAACTCATCTGAAACAAGGAAGCAAAAGTTCAAAATCATGTTTTGACACTCAACAAATTCAAAGGTGATATTTTTTACAATTATGAAGAGTATCTAAAGTATATATGCTCTTAATTCATCGTCAGCATTATCTTCTCAAAATGGCCCTTTTGTGCTCTCATTTGGTTGGGTGCTGGTTGAAGCATTGTCATTTTAGTTTAACCATTTTTAGGTGATCATTCATTCTTTATCTTGTGTTGGGACCGTGTAATATTCAAGAAGGATTATGTTCTTCTATACTTGATAACTATCATAAAGTGTGGGATATGAAAACTTATCTTGCAGATGACAAGATCATGGTTGCTGAAGATGGTAGTACATATACTTTGGCAAACTAGATGTTCAAGGATGTCCAATGTTAATTGGGTTATTCCAAATCCATCAAGAATTTTGTTTCACAATTTTTAGTATGCAGATTTCTTTTGTTGGTCAAATTTGTGATGAAGGGTTATAAATGTCTGTAATTTCTCTTTGTTTTTGTTATCATCATTTTTCCCCTTGTAATACCTGTTGACAACAAAAGGCAAAAAGGAAAGTGAAGTCCTCATGAATTGGTCAACGTGTGCATGTAGAAGGGGCCTATGCATTTTTTTGCTATTGGTGAATAATTTATTTATTTACTCATTGATATATTTTTTGAGTACCTCATTGATATATTTCTTCAATAATTCCAAGAATCTAAAGTCACTGAAATTGAATATGGATCTGTTGATTCATCAACTCCATATTAAATCTCCTGACATATTAAAAATTAACAAAAATTATTAATTAAAATTTTTGTTGCACAAAAAGCTTAAGAAACAATAAGAATGATACTTAAAAATAGTATATTTTTTTGAATATTATTCATAAATGATACAATAAAAATAGTATGTTATCTAAATATACTATTTTAGATAATAGTATACAAAAAGTTAGGTAGAAAAGTACATTATCTGAAAAGTATACAATAAAAATAGTATATTATCTAAAACTCAAAGAATATATTATATGAATATTATAAGAATATAAACTCAAAACGGTATATAATCTAAATATTATAAGAATCTGAAACTCTAAATAGTATATTATCTGAATATTATAAAAATCTGAAACTCAAAAACAATATGTAAAAATTAAAAATAGTATCTCAAACTCATAAATTCATTATATTTTTTGAATATTATTTGTATATGATACAATTAAAATAGTATATTTTTTGAATATTATTCGTATCTAAAATTCAAAACACTATCAGAAACTCAAAACAATATCTGAAAATTAAAAACAGTATATCAAACTCATAAATACAATATATATATGATACAATTAAAAATAGTATATTATCTAAATATTATTCGTATATGAAACTCAAAACAGTATTTGAAATTCAAAACAATATATGAAACATAAAAAATATCTGAATATAATAATTTGAGTAAGTATTTATTGTTGGAAAAATAATATCAAACCAATATATTTATAAATATACAAATTTATATTTCAAAATATTTTTCTAGCATATCTGAAATTTTAATTATTTATTAAAACTAATATGAGTTATATAATTTAAATATGTTAATTATAATGTCTGAAATAGAGCACTCCACCTATATATATATATATATACCCAAAACCAAGACTAAAAACAAAAAATAAGAATAAAAATAAAAAAATTTAAAAAAAGGAAAAAATTAAAAATTAAAAACAGAAAATAAGAAAAAAGGAAAAATAAAAATAAATAAAAAAGAGATAAAAATTTAAAAACAAATATAAGGATAAAATAA
>CATIWM010076137.1:0-48683 GCA_949671775.1 Mallotus repandus
CCTCTATCTGAGTAGTTTGATTCCCACTCTCTTCACCATCATTGTTGGTAGCAACATCTTGTTTTTCCTTACTGAGTGCAATTTTATTTTTTTCTATTAAATTCCCTCACTTTCTTCCTAGAAGTCTGCATCTCATCATCATCTTCTTTAGTTAAGCATCCCGCATCAACACATAAATTATCAAAACTACAATGAGGCTTATCATTTTCTTCATTATCACTATCCTTACTCTTATCAATATTAAGCTCTTCCTCTCTTACCTGTTTGTTGTTCCAAAACTATTTTCATCATGAGCAATGTAAAAATCCAATACATCTCCATCCTTCAGATTTTCACATCTCCCTAATAAGATTGCATCATCTACCACAAGTATAAACTCATCATGGCATTTTAAATATAGCCCCCTATAGACTGATAGCCTACTTCCTCCTTAATATACGCAATTATAGCAGAATATGATAGCCTATCTATGTCTAACATGTCTTCGACCATTTTCACTTTACCACCAACATACTTCATACCCTTTTTATTTTCAAACTTCCCAGCATGATGAAAGATAAGTGAAACATAAGTTGCAGATATTTGTAATAAAAAAATAAGAAGATGTAAATGCATCTGGAATACAACGAAAAAACTCCATATGCAACATGCATTGATTGACATTTATGTCATCTCATTTCTAACAAAATTTCCACTTTCATGTGCCATGGACCACATAAGTCAAATAGCTAAACAACAATAGATAAATTTATAAATTATTGCAACCCATAAATTACATAATAAACAACAATAAATATAGGGACCACAAGCTTACAACCAAATATATTTACTGTCAGATGCACTAACATTTTTGTCAAGAAGAGACCCATAAATATTACTTTGTTTCTTCTTGTTGCAAGAATCCCTAATAAATAAACCCCACAGACATTGCTTTTACTCATAGACTTCGCTTTTTTTAACTTTTTTATATCTCAACTGTCTTCACTTTTTCGTACTACCTCATCTCAGATCTCAATTGTCTTAGCTTCAACTTCATTTTTTTCATTTTTAGGTTAAATAATTCAGCTACGATTTGGCATTTAGTCTTGAGCTTTATTATTATCAAACACACTCTCAGCTAGGAACAGCGGTGAGGAAGGCTTTTAGTGGAGACTTAGGTTATAACTCTCAGCTCATCCCAAACGGTGATGTTTATGAACAAGCTTCTTTAATAAGCTTCCCAATCTTCTTTTCCCATGTGGCGACGACGTGTCTTTACTTTAATTAAAAATAGCTTAGGTGTCAAAGTTTGTCTAGCTTTCATTTTCAATTTAACATACATGTTTAATGTATCCTCAATGTCGATAAAAATAGAAGTTAAAGGACGATTCAAAGCGAAATTAAAAGAAAGGGACTCAATAAAAAAAAGTTGCAAAGTTGAGGGACCAAAAGTTGAGTTTTGCCTGTATATTTTGCGATAAGCTTTTTGGCAGCCAATAATACTCGGCTACTTATATCAGGCCCAATTGCCTTTGGACACCTGTTATAATAGCATATTAACAGCACACGTGCTTGCATCATACACGCTTCCACCCCTACCATTCATAGAAATATAATTAGAGAAAAGAAGAATAGGAGAAAGAAAAAGAACGAGGTTGACGTCACAAGTCTTAATTATTGTAGTTGACGTGGCAGATACGTAGTGGATAGTTGGATGACTTTGATAAAACTGGTGGATATTAAGACTTTATTTTTTTGAACATGTGCAATGAATCAAAACAACAAAACAGAGTTACAGAGTTTTACATAAACCTTTAGGCGGAGAAACTAACCAAGATGGGTTATTACGTAATACATGGATGTTTTTCGCTACCCAATCAACAGACTTATTGGCAGCACAGGAAATATGTGTAAAAATATAGAAAGGTTCAGAGCTAGCAATAAATAGAATATCACGAATAATGGCTCGTATTTCCCATGGAAAGCGTACAAGTTGGGAGTTGATTGCGTCGATTACCAAAAGAGTGTTTGATTCAAAAATGACTTGGGAGAGACCAAGTCATTTTGCCCCGTTGACTGCCATTAAAAGAGCTAGAACTTCACCAACTAAAACTGAAGGTACTACTCTGGAGACCCAAGAGCCATCGCATAAATGGCCAAGCTGATTCTGAACCAGAAATGTCATTGTAGCTTCTCCAGAGGAAGGATTAAAACTGGCATCAGTATTGAATTTGAGATAGCCTAGAGGAGGAGCATGCCAACCAGTCCATTGAGATTGGACAGCCGAGGAAGAAGATCCTCTTAGGACTGAAGAAGGGATGCTTTGGTAGGAACACCAGGTTTAATAGCTTGCAAAAATTCTATTTTTGTTATTCTAATTATTATTTTTTTAAACTATTAGACATGAGAAAAGTATTTTTTTTATTATCATATTAAACTAGAAAAATTAAATATTTTTTATTTATTTTTATTTTATTAATTATAATGGTTGAATGTAACTTTTTATTCATAATTTTAGTCAAATATAATTTTTATTTATTAATAATTTATTTTATTTTTTATTATTTAATTATAAGAAATAAACTTTTCCTTGTATTTTTTTTAGTTAAATTGTATTTTTCTTTTTCACTCTTTCAGGTAAATTTAAAAATAGATTTAATATTTTTATTTTATTTTTATTTTTAATAATAATAGTTTAATTATTTTATTTTAATTTAATTTAACAATATTTAGTATATTTTTCTTTCAAATTTAATATATATATGTGAAAAATAAATTTTTCAAATTAAAAAATAAAAAATAAATATAGTATAAAAAGGGTATTTAAGACAATTTATTGTTTAAAATAAGACATATAAATACTTTAATTTGTAAAATTTAATAGAGACACCATTTTAGAAATTTGTTACAGGTTCAGAACTTAATTGTAAAAAAATTATTCGAACACCAAAATATCAAACTTGAAAAAATTCAGACACCATTTATACATATTTATCCCATTTATTCAATTATACAAAATAAATTTTTACTTGTATTTTTCTTTTCACTCTTTCAGGAAAATTTAAAAATAAATTTAATATTTTTACTTTTCAATAATAATAGTAATTATTTTATTTTATTTTATTTTAGTAATATTCAATATAATTTTCTTTCAAATTATACATATATACCAGTGAAAAAAAATTTAATTAAAAAATTAAAAAATGAATCTAGTATAAAAAGGGCATTTAAGACAATTTACTATTTAAAATAAAACAAATGAACATTTTAATCTATAAAACCTACTAGTTACACAATTTTAGAAATTTTTTACACGTTCAGATATCCAATTATAAAAAAAATATTGTTTGAACACCAAAATAGCAAAAGTGAAAAGATTTAGACATCATTTATTTATTTATCCTATTTATTGAAATATTATATATTTATTTAAAATTATACAAAAACTAAATGTAAGAATTTGTGAATAAAGGTTAACAATAATTGGGAATTGCAAAATTAAGTCTAATTATTTTTCATATTAATTAATTGTTTTGTAATTTTTATGCTTTAGCATGATTTCAGAAAATGACTTTCTATTTTAAAGGGTAAGTCATTGTTTTAAAAAAAAATGACTTAATTTTCAGTTGATTAAAAAAAATGTTTCTTTATTGAACAATTTTTAAAAATACATTAAATACTAAAAATGTAACAATTAAAATATATTTTTTAAAACAAACAGAGTCTAAATTTGGAAAGAAGCTACTTCCAAAACAATTCAAAATTCTTGAAGCAATTTCACATGCCTTAGTAATAAATATTTTATATTTATTTTTGAGTATTGGATTTTTTATACATATTTAGTGAAATTTAAACTCTAAAGTCGACTCCTAGTCAACATTGCCTTGCATCTTTAAAAAAAAAAAAAAATCATATTGCCTAATTGCCTTGCATCTTTATCAAAAATGTTTTTTGTTGAAGAGCAATTAGCCAATTGCCGAAACTTGCCTTTTAATTAACATTAAGCACCATGAAAATTAATTATATGCATAACAATTAATATGATATTGATAAATATATTAAAGTTATTAAGTGAAATGTACATATTTTCAAGTTACAAACTGAAAGAGTTATTTGTTAACCCGATTGAAGAATAGTAAAAAAATTATAATAGTGAAATCTTATTTTGGTATTTATTGATTGTACTCTTATTTTTTATAATTTTTTTATCAAAATGTATCTTTGATTTTTTATGAATGAATAATTCATCTTCCCTCTAAACAAATTGCATTATAAAAAGATAAACATTTTAAATACTTAAAAGAATTTTAAAAATTTTCTTAAATCTTTTTTATCATAGCCCCTTCTAGAGAATTTTTCTTTTTTTTAAGAAAAAATCAACGCAATTTAGAAAATTACTTGTTGGTAGAAGTAAATTTGGTGACTTCCTTCGACTGGATGTATTGTGCTTTTGCTCTTGTTTATCTTTAATGAATATCTGGTTGTAAAAAAAAATTACTTAGAATTAATCAATCTATATATATATATATGACACTGGTTATTCAAAGCACAGAAGGACTTTCTGACTACCTCTGTGCCTTGCTCAAAAGCAGCTTCTTCTTTCTCAAAAAAGACTAATTCAAATCTTTAGAATATAATAACTATTCTCTATCCCCTTCCCACAAACTTAACACCAACGGGATCAGAGACATCAACGTAATATAGGATTACGAGGGTTGTTCCTCCTTTCTGCTTTCCACCAGTATATATAGACTAATTGAATTTCATTCTCGTATGCAAAGAGAATTATTCTTCCTATATATATATATATATATTAAAAGTTGAGCTTTAAAGTTATTAAGTAAAAATTTTGATAAGTGTTTATCTTTGTATTTGAATATTTACTTTAAAAGTTAACGTGTCTAACTATTAAAAATTTTAATTTTTATTAAAAATAAAATATTTATAATAGTTTTTTAGTATTATTTTGTAACTAAAATACTAATATATGCGCATGTTCTATTCAATGGAAAACACTCTAATTCTATTACATCTAAAACATTACTTTTTTTTCTATAAAAAATTATGTCTTTTATTCTAATTAAAATATTTATTTTTTTAACTATTTTCTATTTTTTATTTTATTTTATTTATTAAATTATTATTATATTACACATATTAAATATATATATATATGTACTCTTAAAAAAATAAAATAAAATTATTCCAATAACTTTTTAAATTTTCATTTTTATATTTAAATAAATTGTAGTTTTAATTTATTAAAATTACTTAATTATTTATTATAAAATATATATATTATTTACAGTTTGCACAAAGCGCGAATATACGACTAATTGGTATTAATTTATAATTCGATTCAGATTCAAATCTCATTAAACATTTTTTTTAGCAACATTAAACATAATTTTTTCAAAATATTTAATTATCTGACAATTTTATATATAGGCGGCTAAAAAGAATGGGCGCGATAAAATATTTAACTAAAGCCAATACTAATGCTAATCGTCAGTCCATTGACTGACAGCCCATTGATACATTATACCATTAACCAACTGCGAAAGTGCCCAGCAATATCACTACAAATTTTGGTTTGGAAGAACATGAAAATTCAAACAATACGATAGTAAATTATCTGAAATGTCCTTGAACCAATCCTCTATATAAAGGTTACTCAGCCCGTTCATTATAGGCTTAAGAGATCATACCCAAGAAAAGCTATTCATCTCTTCTCTTTAATTAAACATGGAATCTTTAACTTTCTCTCCTTCCAAAATTGGAGTGCTTAGTGTATCCCCAACAACAAAGATTGGAGCTCCAAGCTCTGGTAAAAAGTTTCTCCATTTCCATTCTACTTCTCGACTTCATAGCAGCAAGGTTTGTTGCCAAAAAACTGAAGCTGATGTTAAATCTAAAAGGTTGCCTCCAGGGCCAATGAAGCTGCCTCTGATTGGAAACCTGCTCAACTTAGCAGGGCCACAGCCACCGCACCATATTCTCGCACAACTTGCCAGGGAATATGGCCCTCTTATGCACCTGCAGTTGGGTGAGATTTCTGCAGTTATAATATCTAACCCAAGAATGGCTCAAGAAGTGCTCAAGACACATGATCTTATCTTTGCTCATAGGCCTGATCTTCTTGCTTCTAAAATAATAACTTGTGGCAAAGATATTGCTTTTTCTCCACTTGATGATTATTGGAAGCAGATGAAAAGGCTTAGCTTGACTGAACTCTTAGGCCCTAAAAGAGTGCAATCGTTCGTTTCTATTCGCGAACAAGAGGTCGAGAAACTCATCGATGTTGTCCGATTATCTTCAGGAATACCGATTGATTTCACTGAAAAGATATTTCGCCTTACTAATGTCATAACCTGCAAGGCAGCTTTTGGAGACGAATGCGAAGAACAAGATAGAGTCATAGAACTAAGCAAGCAAGCAACAGTATTGGCAGGTGGCTTTAACATAGTTGATTTGTACCCTTCAGTAGAGCTTCTGAATGTAATCACTGGGTTTAGCGCAAAACTAGAAAGTCTTAAGGACGAATTATTCAGGGTCTTTGGGGATATCATAGAAAAACATAAGAAGAAATTGATGAATAAGAGTAGCAGTAATGATGAATCAGAGAAAGAAGATCTAGTCGATGTCCTCTTAAGGCTCCAACAAAGCGGCCGCCTTCAGTGTCCTGTTACAACTAACAACCTTAAAGCTGTCATTTTGGTCAGTCCTCCAGTTTCACGAATTAGTCTTGATGTTTTTGTTAATCACGTTCTTAATTGAAATTGACCTGTGGAAATTCTCTTGCTTTTTATACAGGATTTGTTCATTGCTGGAACTGACACTTCATCGACAACGGTAGAATGGGCAATGTCAGAAATGATGAAGAATCCAAGAGTTTTCAAGAAAGCACAGGATGAGGTACGAAAAGCTTTCAAAGGGAAGAAAATAATCCGGGAGGCAGATGTTCAGGAACTGAAATACTTGCCATTAGTCCTAAAAGAAGCTTTAAGACTGCATCCTCCGGCACCATTGTTGCTTCCAAGAGAAAGCAAAGAAACCTGCGAAATTGATGGGTACAAAATACCTGCAAAAACCAAAATCATTGTCAATGCCTGGGCGATAGGGAGGGATCCTGAGGCTTGGCAAGACGCAGACAGTTTTATTCCTGAAAGATTCATTAATAGTTCTGTGGATTTTAAAGGAATGGACTTTGAGTTTATTCCATTTGGAGCTGGAAGAAGAATTTGTCCAGGCATAGCTTTTGGTCAAGCCAATATGGAACTACCTCTAGCCCGATTGCTCTACCATTTTGACTGGAAGTTGCCGGATGGAATCACGCCTGCATCATTAGACATGACTGAAGCCTTTGGAGCTACTGTTGGAAGAAAGAACAATTTATATCTGATTCCCACTCCCTACATACCTTCGCAGGATGAGTCTATCCAGCACAGGGAAGCCACCCAAGTTCCAGTTTAAACAATCTGGAACACTTTACAAATTATTTTAATTTCATAATACGTAGTTAACAGTGATCTTGATTTTAACTGCACTGCAAAATCTCGATCCCATTTTACTGTATGTGATAAATATTGTTCTTTTCTATATACATATTGTCATATAAGTAAAAAGGTGTAAGCAGCTTATTCTATGAGTAAAATTATTGATTTGAAATAAATTCATATGCAATGTCCATTGTTATCACAAATAACAGATGCCAATATTGAATTATAGTTGTGCTGTGATCATGTGCTGCTAGAGCGAGTTGAATGTGAAGATGCATGGATCAATTCATAAGATGTAAGGGGTGTACGGTTCATTTTGGGTTTAAAGTGCCTCATTCATATTAGAATCTTTTGAAAAGAAATCATCAAATTTTATCATTATTAATTTGTGAGATAAATTTTTATCCAATTTAAATATTTTTACTTAATTATGACGTTAAATTATTTAAATAATTGATGAACAGTGAAATAAAAATAGCCATCTCCTTTTATTTTAAATCAGACAAAAAGTTATTAGTATTTTTTTTATAGATATATAAACATAAATAGTTTTTTTCTTTTTGTTATAAATTAAGTGGTTAAATCTCAACACCACAAGAGGAGGAGATAGAGAAACAGAGGGTTTGATCTTTGGTCTCTTCAAACTGAATATCTATTTTGCCACCATTTAAGCTACTTGTGAACGACAAATAGTTCTATTTAAAATAGTGAATTAAAGTTAAAAAATAGTGCATATAAGTTATTATCTTTATATGATATATATTTATCAATAAAAAAATAAAAAAATTTCCTATTCACAATATAAGAAATTTTTATCTAATTTACATTAAAGGGATTAAAGCATCAGTCCCCCACTCCTAAAATAACTTTTATTCTACTTTGATTTTTTTTTAAAAAAAAAAAAAAAGCCTTAGTAAATATTTTTGTTCCATTTTTGAAGTGCACATTGAGTTTGTATCTTTGATTTCGCCTCAGGTTGGTCACATTACTAATATTTTTTTTTGACAAATAAACAGTTATCATTTTATGTTAAGAACTTTATTATAAAGAAGAACAAGAAGAATACTATCTTGGCTACTGGATTTCAATAATTAAAAGAAAAACAAAAACAAAAATATGGAAATATACCACACCAGAGGGACTTCAAGTTTGGTGGCTTAACATACCTCACCAGAGAGAGACTTCAACTTTGACGGCTAAATTATTATTTTCTACTCCAATGAATTTGAATTGATAACCCAAGGTCAAACCGAGAAATTTGACTCCAAGTGCAAAAGATGAAACAGACGGCTTTATGGAAATAGCTTGATACTGCTGACTTTTATTTTGAAGGAGGAATTATTTAGAAATATTGTCACTATTAGTCCAACACAACTTGTAAGAATCAATTGCAAATGATTTAAGAATTGTTGAAGTTTTAAACCGCCGGCAGTCAGCTTCGGTCAAGTCTGTCCGTCTCATTGCCAATGATCATTGAGTATTGGTATTTGCTAGGTATGGAGAGCCAAGCATAAGTATCGCAAAAATTTGGTCATGTGTTTCACAGGGCAGAACTCAGAACATATAATTGGTAACTCATTTTACACCACATTGGATAATTATATCCTTTCTTTAACGTAATTATTATGTAACTAAAAGTTCACATGTCGTAAAAAAATTAAAAAATAACAAATATGTTAAACTAGAATTTTCAATTAATAAAGATAAATTTCACTTTTTTTTATGTACCAAGATAACAAAAATAAAAAATAAGTATATTTAAAATAATAAATAATAAACTTATCAAATTAAAATAAAAATAAATTTATCAGATAAGGAATCTCAATTAAAAGATTTTTTTTTAAGAAATCACATATCTTTACTAATAGAAATGCAATAGCTTATATCAAATGATAATTAATAAATTTCAATAAAAATAATTACATTCAATATATATAAAAATATAATGTTTCTCTGATATTCTTTAATTATGTTGATAAAGAATCAACAATTATATATTAAGAAAAGACGTGACGTTAAATCCATTTTTTAAGTTTTCGAAGAATTCTTTTCAAAAAAAAAAGTTTTAGAAGAATTCAATTGCTTCAATATATTTGACAAATTTATTTTTATAATTTCTATTAAAAAAAAGAGTGAAAATACCTCAGACCCATGAGGATTGGAACCACCTTCATCAAATATTAATATTAATTTATAGACTAAAATACAATTTTCCAATACAAATTAATTTTTTATTCTTAAAGTTTTATATTTTTAACATTTATATTCTTTTTATTTTTTAGCACTTATATCATCATTTTTAGAATTCTTTTCACAAGTAAAAAACTAAAATTCACTAATTTTAGTTTTTAACATTTTAAATAAAAAATATAAATATAAATTTTATATAAAATAATATTTTTCATATTTTAAATTAAAATATTGATTTATATGTAAATTCTTATAATAATTTTAAAATTTAAAAATAAATAACCAAACAAACTTTAATATGTAAAAAAAACTATAATAATAATAATTATACAACTTTTTTTACAATAGAATATTATTGTAAAAAAAACACTATTATTAAGGAAATAACGATAAAATATATTTTATAATTTTTATTTTTCAATTTATAAATTTTAAATTTTATATTTCTTATATCTTTATTTGTCTAATCATTATACATATTAATTTGTTTTTCATTTAGGTTCACCATAATAAAAATTTTTGTTTAAATTATTGAGAATAAGTTTTTTATAGGATAAGTTTTGTGTAATTTTTTTAAAAATAATTTTAAAAATTCAGAATTTTAATAAGGGTAAACATAAAATAAAAAAATTGACATTAAATAAGGTTCGAGTAAATAAGTTTGGAAAAATATAAAATATATTTAAATTAAAAAATAAAAATTATATAATATATTTTATCATAATGTCTTTTTCATCATAATATATTTTTTAAAAGAAATATAATTTTTTTTGAAAAATTTTATATAATCTAGAATATTATGAAAATAAGTAATCCTATTACAATATTCTTTATAACTTGATTTTTTATTATTTATTTTATGATTTAATATTATTTTAAAGATATACACATATATAATTCATATCTTTTAATTGAAAATGTGAAAAATATTAAGTTATATAAAATTATTATATTTTTAATTTTAAAATATGATAAATTAAAATAAAAGAATTATTTTTTATTATGAAGAAAAATTTTAAAGATGATATAGGTAAAGGTTTAAAAAGGATATAAATGGTAGAAAAATAAAATTTTAAGGACTAAAAAAGAAATATTTTAATATAAAATTCAGCTTCTGTTGAAGCCGCTACTACTGTTCTCTTAATCTATCCAATTGGTCAAGGAAGCTTTTCTGATGGTATACCTTTAGGAATCTCTGGTACTTTTAACTTTAAGATTGTATTTTAGGTTGAACACAACATCCTTATGCACCCATTCACATGTTAGGAGTACCTTGTGTATTCAGCGGCTCTCTATTCATTACTATGCATGGTTCCTTGGTAACCTCTAATGAAGGTTATAGATTTAGTCAAGAGGAAGAAACTTATAAAATTGCAACTGCTCATGGTTATTTTGATCGATTGATCTTCCAATATGTTAGTTTCGACAACTCTCGTTCTTTACACTTCTTCCTAGCTGCTTGGCCTGTAGTAGGTATTTGGTTCACTGCTTTAGGTATTAGCACTATGGATCTTTTTAATCTGTAGCACTTAGCAAACTAAGTTAGTAAAATCAAATTATTTGTTAAAGTCAAAATAGAGAAGTTAATCATGCATAAGGTCAACAATCTCCCCTTTTTTAACTTTGGTAACAAATTTGATAAAGATTTATCATAATCATTGTGTAAGTGTGTAGTTCCCCTTTAATGTTACACTTAGTGAATTTTTTGCAAAGTGTAATGTTTATGTGTGCTTCCCCTTAAAGTGTGCAAATGTGCAAGATTAAAGTTCAATCAAATTTAATATTAAGAGTAGCATTCAAGCATTGGCATATCTAATCAAATTTTAAATATTATTAGACATAATATATTTCAAGTATTAGACATAAAATCAAGACATTAGCATCAAGTATCATTTTTTCCTATCAAAGATCAAAAGAGATAAGAGCGAATGAAAGAGAAATAGAAAACATAGAATCATAATTGCATTGAAAGGAAAGAGCATTACATAAGAGATAAAGATGTGGTCCATAAAAAAAAAAGAACAAACTAAAAGAAAAACATAAGAGATAAGAACAGAAGTACTAAGAATAAAATTTAAGAACTAGGATCAACATCTTGGCCATCTTGGTCATCTTAGTTGTCTCCTTCTTGGGCATCCATAAATGGAGGACTTTGAGAAGTGTGAGGAGGAGGAGGAGGTCAAGAACATTAAATGTTATATTATGCATATAGTTGATTAATGTCAAACTCAAAATGGTTCATGCAGTGATTAAAGAGATCAAGTCTTGCATCCACTTGATCAAATCTATTATTGAAGTTAGATCCATAATAAACATATGATCAAAAAGCTTTTCCAACTCAAGCAGGCTCATCCTCCACACTTTAAGAAGTAGAAGGACCTCTTAGTCTCTTTCTTTAAGGCATGGGAGGAGGTTATGCTTATGCTTGTGCTTGTTCTTGCTCTTCACCAAGGTCAACTCTTTCAATCCCTAAGTTTCCAATTTGCTCAATATCTTTGAGGTCTTAAGCAAGCTCTTCATCCACCTCTTCTTCCTCAACTTCTTATAACCATTGTTCCCCAACTTTCTTGAATTGTTTGGAGTTTTTTAGGAAGTTTTCATCAAGAAAAGAATGGGGAATGGAGTATATGTTAGAGGTATTAATGTGAAAGTGGTTTTCAATTTTGGTGATTATGCCCCAAATGCAAATACTACTACTAACACTATCGCTAATAAGACAAAGTCTCTATTGAAGCCACCTTCCTAACTCTACCCCAATGTTGTCTTTGATGCAATGAAGTAAAAAGAGATCATCAAATGAAATTGCTTTACTGCTTAAGCCCTTTTGAAAGAGAGGGAGGATGATTTTGAGTGTCTGATTGCAAAGGAATCAATGTTAGGCTTAGTGATGTTTATCCAAAAATTATGAGGGGGCCAAAGTGTATTGGATTGAAGAAGACCCCCTTGTTTAAACCCAACAATGTATCAAAATCGGAGGTGATTATGAAGTGTTCCCTACCCCCTAGTTTGAATCTTATACTATAAAGTGGGTTTTGGTTATCAACATAGTGACTTCGAAGATAATAGGTAGAAAGAAACTCACAAATCAAAGAAGGAAAAGAGGGGTGAGGATCAAAAGCTATAGTATACATACTAATATTTTTAAGAAGGCTTTTGACCTCTTCAAGACACCCAAGTTTTCGAAGTGCTTCCAAGGACATATAACGATTATGAGAGATATTCCTTATTGAGAATAAGGCAAGGCGGGTTTTAATTTTAGAAGAAGAGTATGAGAGTGGAGGAGTCTTCTTTGGTTGCTCATTTATTGCTCTTCTTACTTGAGAAGAAGAGGGCACTTCTTGCCTTTGGGTTCATGAAGTCTTCTTAGGTGCCATTGATAACAAAAAGAGAGAATAAAAGAAGAAAATGAGAAGAAGAATGTGACTTGAATATGGCTATAGCAAAAGAGAGAGTAATTGGTGATTTAGAGGAAATTGAGAGCAAAGTGATAAAAAGGAATGAACAACCATGTATTTATAGAGGAAAATAATTAATTTTTTCCATTAATTAGATGTGTGAAAAATTAAGGGTGGACGTTTGAGAGTCGTTAGGAGAGAGGAGTTACATTAGTTCAATGAAAAGGTATTAGAACCATTTTCCTAGGTCTGTTAAGACTCCGCTCACGATCGTGAGGAACCCTCGTGACACCGTCTCACGATCGTGAGCAGGGATTATGAGAAGCTTAGGATCTGAGCATTACAAGTGTCACGATCCTTATTTATGACAGTAACGGTCGTGAGCAAAGTTCAAATTGATCCCTAAACTTTTAAAAATTTTGAAATCAGGTCCAAAAACTTTAAAAAATTTGAATAATTAAGTCCTTATAGACTAAATTGACAAACTAAAAAGTAATTAAAATACACAATTTTTAAGCATAAAAAGGGTCATGCAAAGGTCAAGAAAAATTGAAGGACATTTTAATATTTACAATATTAATAATTAATCATTTGAATTAATTTCAAAGATTAATTACTAACTTGCAATTTCAATCAAGAGAATATGCATGAAAGTAAACATATAATCAAGTATGAGATTGAAACACATAGCAAGTCAATTCAATTGAATAAAATTTAAATAAAGATAAGCATTAGTTCAAACTAGATCCATCTAACATGCCAAGTTCTTGGTTGATGTAATTCAATCTCTCCTCATTGAGAGGTTGGTTAATATATCCACAAGTTGGTTGTTAATATCAGAAAATACAAGTGATATATCACCGTTTTGAACATGATCTCGTAAGAAATAGTGCCTAATATCTATGTGTTTAGTTCTAGAATATTTGATAGGGTTTTTACTAAGGTTGATAGCACTTGAATTGTCACATTTGATAAGAATGTAATCAATTTCAGTGCGAAAGTCCTTGAGTTATTATTTTTTTCATAAAACTTATGAACGACAACAACTAGCCGCTACATACTCCACTTCAGCAGTGAATAAGGCAACCGAAACTTGTTTTTTGCTAAACCAAAAAACTAAGCAATATCCTAAAAATTGACAAGTTTCAGAATTGCTCTTTCTATCTAATAGGATATCGGCAAACTCGACATTTGAATAGCTAATAAGCTCAAAGGAGTTACTCCTAGGGTACCAAAGACCTAAGTTTATGGTTCCTATGAGGTACTTAAAGATTCTCTTAACTAAATTTAAATGGAACTCCTTAGGGTATGATTGAAATCCAGCACAAAGACAAGTAGTAAACATGATATTGGGTCTACTTGCGGTAAGATAAAGAAGGGATCTAATCATACATCTAAAACGCTTTTCATCAACAACCTTTCCACTCTCATCCTTGCAAAGCTTGATAGTGGTGCTCATTGAAGTTTTGCTTGGTTTAGCTATATCCATTCCAAAATTTTTAAGGATTTCCATTGTGTACTTAGCTTGTTTGATGAAGATCCCATCTTCTCCTTGCATGATTTAGAGACCAAGAAAGAACTTGAGTTCTCCCATTAAGCTCATCTCAAATTCTCCTTACATGAGCTTTGAAAATTACTCACATAGAGAGTGATTAATAGCACCAAAGATAATATCATCAATATAAATTTGAAAAATCAATAAGTTATTTTTGGATTTCTTAATGAAGAGTGTTGTATCAAATTTGCCTTTAGAGAACCCTTTCTCTAAAAGGAAGTTGCTCAACCTTTCCTACCATGCTCTAGGAGCTTTTTTCAATCCATACAAAGGTTTTAAAAGTTTAAAAAAGTGATTAGGAAATTCAAAGCTTTCAAAACCCAGAGGTTTTTCAACATATACCTCCTCTTATATAAAACTATGTAAGAAAGCACTTTTCACATCCACTTAATAAAGTTTAAGATTCATGTGAGATGCAAATGCAAGCAAAATTTTAATAGCTTTTAACCTTGCAACAAGGTTAAAGGTTTCATCATAATCAATGCCTTCTTTTTTATTATAACCTTAGCTACTAGCTTAACTTTGTTCCTAGTTATGATACCTTATTCATTCATCTTATTTCTAAACACCCATTTAATGCATATAATAGGATAATTTTTAGGCCAAGGAACTAAATTCCACACTCTATTTCTCTCAAATTGATTGAGTTCTTCTTGCATGGCAACGACCCAAAATTCATCACATAAAGCATCATTAACATTTTTAGGCTCGATTTGAGAGATGAACACTAAATTAACTAAGGATTTAAAGTGAGATCTAGTGGTTACCCCCTTTAAAGTGTCACCAATTATGAGATCTTATGGGTGAGCCTTTTTGAATTGCTACTCCTTTGGTAGTTCATCCTTCAAGGTCGGTTGAGTTATCTCCTCATCCTCTTCCTTGTTGTGTTCATCAATCTCTAAAGGTTTGATGTCATTATCTTTTTGAATGCTCATCTCCACAAAGTCCTCTACAACAACACTAACAAAAGGGCTTTCCAAGATCAAGTGGGTTAAAATCATAAAAAATAACATACATGGACTCTTCAACTACTACAATTCTTTCATTAAATATTCTATAAGCATTGCTTGAAGTGGAATAGCCTAAAAAGATTCCTTTATTAGCTTTAGAGTCAAATTTTTCAAGGTTATCCTGGGTATTTAATATAAAGCATTTACAATCAAACACTCTAAAATATGAGATTTTAGGTTTTCTATTATTCTATAACTCATAAGAGGTTTTATTTAAAATATATCTTTTGAAAACTCTATTAGCTATATAGCAAGCGCTATTAACGGTTTCTGCCTAAAAATATAGTGGCAAGCTATATTTATGGAGCATTGTTCTAGCCATCTCCATTAAAGTTCTATTCTTCCTTTATATAACTCCATTTTATTGAGGAGTTCTAGGTGAAGAATAATTATGAAAATTTTCATTTTCATCACAATAATTTTTGAAAAAATCATTTTTAAATTTAATTCCATGATCACTTCTAATAGAGGAAATGTAAAAACGTTTTTCCTTTTGAACTCTTTTAGCAAAACTTTAAAAAGCTTTAAAAACATCATTCTTATGATCTAAAAAGCACACCCAAGTAAATCTAGAGCAATTATCAATAAGCACAAATGCATAGTGCATTCCACCTAAGCTAACAACTCTAGTAGGTCCAAATAAGTCCATGTGAATAAGTTTTAAAGGCCTAGAAATGGACACTTTATTTTTGAGTTTGAAAGATGACTTAGTTTGGTTTCCCTTTTGATAAGTATCACAATCCTTTATGAACTTGAGTTTAGGTAATCTATCCACAAGTTTATTCCTATTAATGTCATCTAAGAGCTCAAGATTAGCATGTCCTTGCCTACTATACCAAGTCCATGTGTCATGGGAAATAGACATTAGACATTTAATGTCTTTATTATCAACTTTATTCAAGTCAATAATATAGATATTGTCAATGCTTTCACTACTAAAAACTACTTTGTCATCTTTTAAGCTACTAACAAAGCAATTTTTAGGGTTGAAGGTGACTTTATTTCCTATGTCACAAAGTTGGCTGATACTGAGTAAGTTATGCTTTTAACCATCAACTAATAAAACATGATGAATAGACAAAGTTTGAGTGTTAACTATCTTACCAATTCTAACTATCTTCCCAATTTTAACTATCTTTCCTCTTGCATTGTCCCTAAAAGTGACATTTCCTCCATCTCTAGCTTCAAAGGAAGTGGATAGACTATTATCTCCTGTCATGTGCATTGAACATCCACTATCTAGATACCATTGACTTTTAGTCTTCATAGACTTCAAGCATACCTACAAACAACACATTTAAACAACTTTTTGAATGTAAACCTTCATTAGTCTAGGTTGGTTAATCTCAAAGTAGTCCAAAGGAAGCAATTGCAAATGTAATCTTCTATAGAAGCATACCTTGCTATTGTGACCTTTGGTCATACAATAAAAGCATTCAACATCAGCAAATCTATTTCTTCTAGGTGTGTGATCATGTCTACCATTAGAGAATTATACATATCTTTTAAATGGAGCATGAAAGTTTTGTGAGTGCATTCTAGATTGATTATGTGTTCTAGAGTGCATATGAGACATACATTCACAATGATGAGGGATATGGGATTGAGGAGAATGCCTTGTGAGGTTTCTTTTAATGTACATGTAAGTATGCTTAGGTTGGGGTATTTTGGCTTGTACCTTAGAACTTTGTGTTAAGAATGGTTAAGTCTAACATTGACACTTGTAGCTTGAGATTTTTTAGCTTTGAGAGCTTGAGTCTCAAGAGGTTTAAAAGTAAAAGGAGAGGGGTCATATGAAGATTTGACAAATTTGATATGTGATGATGATGAGGAAGATGCTCCATCTGTGTATCCAAGTCCATGGGTGCTCCCATAGAGTCTTTGAAACTCAAAAAGACTATCTGAAGTTTATTTTCCCTTTTTTAAACTTAGAAATATAATTTTTTTTAAATCCAACACTTCTTTAAAAAGCTTAAGATTTTCATCATTAGCTTTTTTGAGTTCTTCCTTCAAAGAAGTAGAAGTTTTCAAATCTTTTACAAGTTTTTCGTTTGATAAAACAAGTTTTGAAAAATCAATTTTCAAGTTTTCAAATTCCTTGGATAGATTAGAGAGCTCATGCTTGTAGAGATTTTTCTTAGAGAGTAAGCTCTTGTATTTAAGCATGAGTTTGCTCACAATAGAGCTCTCATCATTATTATCATTATCATTATCATAATTATCACGAGAAGAGTATGAAGTAGATGATACCTCATTGTTGTTTTCAAGTTCCATGAAATAAAGGTTGGCCACTTCTTATTGCTCTTTTTCTTTTCTTTTTTTTTTTTGATTCGGAGGAGTCATCCCATGAAGCTTTAAAGGATTTCTTTTTGTCCTTTGCTTCCTTACTCTTAAACTTCAATCTTGGACACTTATTTTTAATGTGTCCTAGTTTCTTGCATTCATAGTAAGTTACTTCTTTATTCTTCTTACTCTCAAACTTATTATTGTCCCTTTGCCTTGAAAAGCTCTTTCTCTTCAAGAATTTTTTAAATCCTCTAGTGATCATAGCTATTTCATCATCATCTTCACTAAAGTCAGTAAGACTTTCTTCATCACTAGCTTCTTGTATAGCCTTCAGGGCAATTCCTTTTTTCTTCTCTTCTTTCTAATCCTTCTCATCTTCTCTTTGATTTAGGGTAAGCTCATGTGTTAGAAGCTTCCCATGAGGATGTCAGTTGAGAGAGTTGAGAGGTCATAAGCTTCCTCAATTGAAGTAACTCTAGATTCCCAATCCTTCTTAGGTAAGACTCCTAGAGTCTTAATGTTCACTTCCTCATTGGAAAAGTGTTTTCCAAGTTTCTTGAGGGTAGTTAGATGAGAGTTGAGGTGATTGGTCATCTCCATTATTGATTCTTGAGGCTTCATCTTGAAAAGTTCATCTCATATACATGAAGTTGAACTTTCTTGCTTCTAACTTGTATATTTCCTTCATAGTAATTTTCAAGAGTCTCCCATATTTCTTTTACAAATTGACAATGTTGAACTTTGCCTCCTTCTTTTTTAAACATAGAAGCAAGCAAGATTGTCATGGCCTTATTGTTTTTATAATTTTCTTCTTTTTGATCATTGGACCGTTGACTTCTTGCAGGGGTGGTTTCAACACCATCAATTATACCCATAAGTGGTTCCCAACCCTTTTGAACAACATCCCTAAGCCTAATTAGGTCACTATCTAAGTACAATTCCATTTTAAACTTCCAATGTGGGTACTCACTACCATCAAAGAAGCGTATAAGAGATGAAACGTTTGTAGATTCACTCCCTATAATCTTTCCTTCTTACAATTAAGTACCAGAAAGTCAAGCCCTGATACAAATTGTAATAGCCCTAAAGGGGGGTGAATAGGGCTTTTGAGATTTTGAAAGGTGATTGTCGAAAAGTAAAGAGAGAGTAGAGATTAAGAAGATTAAACATAAGGGTTTAAGGAGTTCAGTTTATCAACAAACCTATGTCTCCACCTAACTCTCCTAAGTTATGATTTTTCAACCATAATAATTTATTCCTTTAGATTAATTTTTACAAACTTGAGTTTTAAGGCTTAACTCAAACTTTACAAGTAAGAGTTTAGGATTACTCTTAACAAAATTCTTAAGTGTTTTCAATAGGTGAACACTTAAACCATACACATTAGAATAGGTCCTGACTTCCATTTTCTAACCCCATAAAATAGAAGAAGAAAAAGCCTAATTCTATCACACAACCTACACTCAAAAGGAGTATTTAAGTATCAAAGAATTAGAAGAAGAAATTAAATGCTTACTGAATGCTAAGAATAAATTTTCAACAACTAAGGTGTGTAACTCTTGAATGAAGCTCCAGGACTTGTACTTATAGTTGGAGATTACAAAAGAGCTATTGGAGAGCATTCAGTTCATCTTCAAGCTTCATACACTTTCAATTAATGCAATTCAACTTTTTGCAGGATGAAGCTTGCTCATGATCGTGATAGTCGCTAAGTGTCAGATATAGCCATTGGAGATTGGGGAGAAGGGGTCTCGAGTTGCTTACGATTGAGACTGGGGATCGCGAGCATCCTAGCTTCCTTGAACCTTTGAGGACTCTTCAAGGCTTTAGTGCTCTGTGCTGGTGTGGCTTGTGAGCAGTCCAAAATGTTGAAGCTTTAAAGGTTTCTTTGGCTTTACGAACTAAACTCCTTGATCATGGTTTGGATCATCTGTCATGATCCACTCACGATCGTGAGGGCAGATCATGAGGGGCATAGACCATTCTTCACTTCACAGGCTTCTTTAATTCTTCAGCTTGTGAGTTGTGCTTCAGATCATGAGGGATGCTTTCATGCTTGATTTGACTTAACTTTGGTGTAGAATGCCTCCTATTTTTTCTTGTCTTTTGTTTAAGTCTTAGGGAACTTTGAGGATCAATTTGAGCATCTTTTTAAGAAAGAATTTAATCTACAACACTTAACAAACTTAATAAAATCAAATTGTTTGTTAAAGTCAAAATAGAGAAATTGATCATGCATAAGGTCAACAATAGTCAAGGTCATGTAATTAGTACCTGGGCGTACACTAGCAAAACTAATGGAGAAATGAATGAATTCAAAATGTTTATGAATCGAATGAATTCAAAATGTTTATGAATCGAATGAATTCAAAATGTGTATGAATCACACTTTCTTAAAGGCAATATTTGTATTATACAATTAGTTTCTAGGACACAATGAAACTTGATGTTTTGTTATGGTGTTTGTTTTTTTTTTAGGTTTGAGAAACATTAAAGGTTAATCTCTACAGAAAATTAACTTTTAAATTTATAGAAAATACGTGGATGGTTGTGACTTATGGTCATAGTTGTGTCTCTTTTCAATAAAAGAGAGTTGGAATTGTCTGTTGCGATTGCACAATAGTGATTTTTTTTAACGGCTCTCTTTTTTATAACATTCAATTTTTTTTTTTTAAATTTACAACATAATGTAAGTCGAGTCTTTTGAGATGTACCTAGTGAAAGCAATGTCACTAGATGTATGCTCAAAAACGGTAGTATGGATGCACAAATCTTTAAGTAATTTGCGACCTATTCCAAATTTACCATAATGTATTTGGATAGCCGCTTCTACTATTAATCCGCTGTCCCTAAGGTGGGAGATCTTCGTAAGGCTACTGCATTCTGCCTAATTGGCACCCAGAAACATGCATAATGTTGCTTGCCAAACTGGCGCTAGGTACCAAAGAGCTGACACCATGGAATTAAGATGCCGGAGATCCTAGTTTGACTTCCTCGACAAGGGCAAATCAATGCAAACGCTCAATACATAAAATGCTAATATAATTCCACTCATCATGATCGTTTGGATTGTATTTTCGGCGAGTGAAGGATCCATGCCTCGAGTATCAGCCTGAGTTTTAACCACTTGCCTATCTCAAGATTCTTTAGATATCTTTAATTGGTGAGATTGCTTATTCAAATTTAGCACTGTAACTAAATTGATAACAGTCTCAATGGTTGAGCCTAGCATAACAATAATCCTGTGTTTTTTGCAAGCTACTTAAAGTAGAAATGAAAACTTGGCAGCGGCAAGATGTAGCCTTGCCTCATTCTAAAACGCACTTGACTTATACCACGATGCAGGGAATATAACATCCCTTATTCAAATGCTTCAATCGAACCATGTACAGCTAGGAGCTGCTACTTAAGTCTGAAGATTCTGTTTTCTGCTGCAACTCTAATCCAAAGTACACAAAAAGGGTAACAAAAATCAAGGGGGAAGCGAGCTGTGCTTCTTGGGAACCGGTAAGATATCAGAAATGTCTTGGGAACACTTGCTTTCCGTATGTGCATTTTCTTTCATCTGATCTGCGAGCAGCTCTTACTCTTGGGCTTGCTACAGTATTGTTGCTCTGGTAGCAATCTGAACTTTTAGACATCTTCCTGACACGAGTGCTGAAACTAATCTCACCCGGCATTTGCATATTTTTCTTTGATAAGTTTTCCTCAAGTGGGAAATCATAGCCAAGGGCCTCGAGTTCCTGCAAGATGCTCATTGTATCACCATTTCCATCATGATAAAAATGATGATGAAAAAAAAAATGCAAAGGATTGTTGTCATACAGAGAGGCGTTTTTGAAAAGAAAAACGTTGGAACTCAAAAGAAATTGCTATGCTAACCTTTGATTTTGTCTTGGCATAATAAGGTGTTAAACATGGATTGAAGTCCTTTAGAAACATGTCATCTGGACTACCGGGGCTTGCAGCATCGCAGGAGCTGAACTCCTGAAATAAGTTGTAAACATATTATTACAAAAGAAAGCTAACATAAAAAAATGTACTCAACTTGCAGGCTAAAGTTTTAAGAAAAATGGATAGGTAGGGGGAGGTTTTGACAGTTCTGTCATGAAGGGGCTGAAAAAATTATAACCAACTGATCTATAAAACAGTTTACCATCTAATAGATATAACAAATAATGATCAAAAATTTTTAAGCAAGTGATCTATATAACAGTTTGCCATCCAATAGATACATAACAAATACTTAATGACCAAAAAAAATACTGAATCAAAATTTGCCAAAGCAGTCAAAATTTATAAACAATAGAGTATTGATATACCTGTAAACAGTACGTAATGGTTCGCATCATTTTGCAACTTCTTTTTTGAAAAGATGATACTGTCCCCATGAACAAGGGCAGTATCATTTGAGAGGGTGTCCATTTTGGAAATTTTGCAGCCCGCTTCTGATATTGAGCTGCTATGTAAATCTTTTTCGTAAACAATAATATTTTATTAACGTTGCATTTTTTTTTAGAAAAAAATATTATCTTTTATTCCTTTGACTTTTACCAAAAATCACAATAATGAAACATATCACTTTTTTAATTAGTATACAGCTGTCCTGCCTTCCTTAGACTCCACTTTCTTTATCCTTGAAAAACTGAAAAGGATATAACACTAATGAAGCATGATTTTTTGAACTAATGCAGAAGGTACATAAAGACATGAAACATAAAGCAAAGAAGGGCTAGAAAAGCAAAAGTTTCAGAAAATTATTTTCTATTATAGAGTAGCATAATGTTTTGGTTCAATTTCGACCAGCTTAGTAAATTGCAACAAAATGATGCAATTCAACTCGAAGTATCAAAAATTAAAAGCATTTGATCTACTACAAATTCATGACAAGGTTTGGCTCTTCTTTTTTTCTCTTTTTTTTTTTTGTTTTTTTTGGTTGTTAAAACAACAATAAAATTCAAGATAACGGGTTCATTGTTTGGCAGTTTTGACTCTTTGCTCAGAATTAGATTTTGTAATTTTGATCGCTTGCAACAATAAGATGTTATCTTAGCCAAGTATATCTACCAACTGTTACTGCAACCATAAGTTGCCTATAAGCACACTTACTAGAGAATTAGTGGCTTCTTCATGATCATATGTTGGTGTCCTTGGTGAGCTGCCATGATGTTGGATGAATGCCCTTGTATATTTATCAGCCTTCACCTGCTCACATATGATAATATGCACTATAGTCATTCTTTCAAGATGGTAACATAAAATTAAAATTTTCCATATTAAGAGACAGATTTAGAAAGAGCCAAACCAGCATGTTTATGCTTTTTAATTTTATTGCAAAGAAAGTCACACTTCAATTCAATGCATAATGAAGGCTATGACATAATTTGGCAGCTTCTTTGATAAGCTATAAAGGTGCTAAACACTCAGTTATGAAACTTGAATTCACTATATAATTGATTAATGGGAGACTTGGAGTGAAATGAATATGCATGCATTAATGTCATAATCTCTGAAGCAAATATTGATTCCATCCTCAACGACTCAAAGTCACAGTACTGAATAAAACATTAGAAATCTGCACATTCATTTACAAGTGATTCATCAAAAACACAAATGGAAAAGAAAAATATGATACCTCAGCAAGATCCTCAGCAAGGCATTGCAGTTGGCCTGTAAGAGAAGTGACCTGCCTCTGGAGAGTTGGGATGAGCTGCTTGGCTTGCTTCAGTTCTGATCCTTGCTTATCTAGTAACGCCTGAAGCTGAGAATTCATTACATCAGGAAATAGAATTGCACTTTGTAGTGCCTTAATCTCTTCCCTTTGTTTCAAGCATAAATCCTTCAATTTCTCAACCTGCACTTACCATGCAGAGCAGTAACAATTAATACAATCTCCATTTCTACAAAGCAAAAAACGAATACACACCAAACTTGACCAAAACTCAATTAAAAGCCAAAGAATCCATAAGACTAAGTTGTAACATATATTAATTAGAACTCTCCATTTGGAAAATTGCAATTTACCAAGAATCTAATCCTTCAACATTCAAAACCAGAATCCAGAATGCAGTATTCTAATTGACTACTATCCGAAAATAAACTAAATTGGAAGAAAAATTCTCCAACCAATAACAGAAAAAAATAAAAGAAAGTAAATATAAAAAGGAAATCAACCGGTAAAACCCTACTCACTTCTCTGTTCTTGGCCTCAAACATCAACTTTAACTCGGCAATCTCCATCTCCTGCTCTTTATTCGCACTCAAAAGCTCTCTCTCACTCCTCAGAACCATAGCCAATGTCCTTGTATTGCCACTATTAACATTACCCTTCACCTCTGTCAAGGCCTTCACCGCCTTTTTCTCCTTCTCTTTCTCCTTCCCAAACAATTTCTTCTGTAACCCAATAAAGGTCGTCCCTTTCCTTGATGTCTTCTTCAAGTCCTCAGCGATAAAATCAGAAGGAATCACAAGCCCTGCTGCTGCGGCTGATGATCCCTTACTCGAAGAAGACCCTTTACCTATTGGTCTCCGTTCCATGAATTTCTTAACCATTGAGCTCAAATTATGGTCATTGCTCTTGGTTCTGATCTTGGTCTGTGAAAGATCGGATGTTTTTGCTTTTACTAATGCTCTTGAAGTGATTTTTGCTTGTGGGTGGTAATTAAATTCTGTAGAAGAAGATGGGTCCGAAAAATGCGAAGAGGTTGTTGAAGATCTTGAATCGTAGGAGTTGTAGCGAGAAGCCATTTTTATTTGATCTTCAGGAATTTTAGTAAAAGAACGAGACAGACGAATAGGCTAAGGAAGAAGAAGAAGAAGAAGAAGAAGACAATAACGATTATAGAGAGTGAGGCCTTTAGATTCGAAAATGTTTAAGACACGTAGCAGCGGCTTGTTTGGCGCTGTCTGGATTCAAAATTTCAAGGCGCGGGCGGTCTGTCTGTTAAATAACAGCGGCACGATGTTCCCTTCTAGCATAAGCATCGGCTTCTGATTTTTATTTGACATAATTTATTAGTTGGTATCTCAATTTACAATTTTATCAATTAAACACTTAAATTTATATAAATATATTAATTAGCATTAATTTAATAACATAATGTATTTAATACTTATGTACCTGTTACTTTTTATCAGTTTGATATCTTTACTTATTATTTTTAGTCAATCAAACTTTTGAAATATAACACATACTGATTTATTATTTCATACTACATATACTAACATAAAATTTTAAAATTATATTTTAAATAAGTTCAATTGTTGAACGACAAAACTCTCAATTGCGGTTTCGAACTGAGTGACAAGATGTATTATGCCATTAATTTATCAGTGTTGCACTGCATGATGCGTAGTAGGTTGAGTGTTAATTCCATTTATTTTTTACCTAAATTGAAAAACTGATACCAAATGTTTCACAACCGAAAGATTTGTTGAACAATTAACTTTTTTCAAATCCAACTCTTCCCAAATATAAAATTGGCATGAATCTGAATTTTAGAATTTTTTCCATAATTTAATTCAACCCTAATGCATTGTCCTGAAAAATTGGGGAATAAACGACTTTTATAATAAATTTTTAATAATTTATATAGTATTTATCAAATAGTTTTATAATTTATATAATATAAGCCTTCGATTTTTTCATATTTTAAATTATAAAAAATTAGTTTTACATAATATTTAAAAACAAGTATCCTATTTGATAGAAAGATGTCATGCCATTATAAGAACATATTAATGAAATGTTGATTTATTGATTGGCAAATAGTCAAAATATTTTCTTATATGTAATTAAACATTTTATTTAAAAAAATTAGAATACATATTTTCTTAAATTAGCAAATTCTGATCATAAATTTAAAATTCATATACACTTAAGTATATCAAAAATATCCCTTCAAAAAAAAGTACATCAAAAATATAATTATTAAATTTATAAGGAGTGTTACTATCTATTTCTTCTACTTGTCTATATTACTTTCTTGACATTTAAACTTTTATGTTTTATTCTATTTTTTATCGTAATATATTAAATATTCTTTAGGAAAGTTAAATCTTCTATTGTTTAAAAAAAAAGTATATTTTGATATTGTTGGTACAATTTTTTGTGAACTGGGTTTGATTTAATTTTGAGCATGCCAAATAATCCTCAAATGAAAATTTTTTACTTTTATCAAACAAAAAAGATTCTCAAACGTTTTTACCACAATTTGCTTGAATTTCAACAAAATTTTATAAATTTAAATGGTAATTAAGAAATATAAATTCATTGGATATTGAAAATAAAAACTTTACACTGATAAAAATAATTATAAGTTTAAGAACTGAAATAGTTAAAAGAAAAGCATAACAAAGTATTGACAATAATTTTGTGGTGATTGGTTGTTGATAGATGATGATCATGCCTCCAATGATTTATGTGTCCTTATTTACAATCACATAATTTATTTCTCCAAGTTAATTCTTCATCTTAAAAATTTTCCGGAGAAATAATTTTATGTAACTCTATATGATCCACTTCCTCAAGTTGCCTTTAAATAGTCATCTTTATCTCCAAAATTTTCCGCCACCTTAATCATTAAGTATTTCATGAGCCGGGTTTTTCACTTAATTAGGACTTTTAGAATTTAATCAAACCAAAATTAATGGGCTACCATAATTTTAGGCCAAAATTAGATACGAGCTTAAACAATACCTTCCACATGTAATTAGTTTAGGTCAAGACGAAGGCTAATTCACATGCAAATAAAATTTCATGTTTATTTATTCTTTGCCACAACTTTCATTTCCTTATTTTTTTCCTTTATCTAAATTCATGCTAAAACCAAAAGTAAAATTTGGTGAGCTTCATGATGCCTATTGGAAGTTATTCAATCCAATTTACAAGCAAAAAAACATTATACATCAATGATTTCTATCAGAGAGTGGCAAAAATGGGATGTAAAATATTATCAAATTCTATACACTTTCCCAAGCTATCAAACTCAACCAGATTCTTCTTCTTCCTAAGCAAAAATTTTAAATTCAAATTTTGAAGAAATTAATGAGAATCAACCAATTAATTGCTCATTAATTTCTTCATTTCCTTAAGAAAATTATAATATTTCAACATCAAGTTCTTCTTAACCATTGTCTATTTCCCCAAATTATTTTCAAAATTCAAATAAACCCTTATAGCCAATTTGATTTCTTCACTCTCCCGTTACTCTTACACCAAAAAAAAAAAATCACTAAATTTATTTTTCTCAAAAATTTTCCTTCTCTTTCTTCTCTTTTCTCCTTTTCTTCTCCTCTTCCCTTAATTTTTGCTTACACCCATATTTCCCAAGACCCTGTTGTTCCTTTGTTAGAAGCCCAAGTTGCCTCCCCATCGTCGACATAGGTTGTCTCCACTAGATAGCGTCTTGCCGCTACCAAGCCATCATCGCGAGCAAGCATTGATCAGCCCCAGGCTGATGTCATGGATGCTCAACAACTTATCGTCGAGCAATGAGATGCTGCTACCCAATCGCACAAGCCAATGGCTTGTTATCCCGTCGCAAGCAGCGATGCTGCTTCTCCCAGTGCCAATGCCAACCAACACAAGGTCGTTTCATCCATCTCATCTCCGGCAGCCTTTATGCTAGCAGACCTACACAGTGCCTCCGCCTCCACTAGCGATCCTCACACCACTATGGGCCAAACAGTAGTACCTTTTACCTCCATTGTCGTTCCCCATCATCAAGCGGCTACCGGAGCTACCTTGCCCACCGGTTTGGCACACTTTGCCACTAGATTAGTCAATTTCAACCCATTTCTCCAAGGTAAATTTACACTTAAAAATATATTCTAGGAAGAGATGTATTTTAATTTCCCTTGTTTAATTTCCAGTGGGTCTATTTTCTTTTGGGAATAATCTTGAGATGGATGGTGATTTTTTGTGTGAATTTTTATGTGTATTGAAGTTTGTTGTTGCTCTTGAGAACTGTTGAAAAATGATAAAAAAAATAAAAATGGATATTATCCCACATTGGTTAGAAGTGAAGAAAGGAGAGAATTAGTTGGTTATAAAAGGGACTCCTCCCCCTTTGTTAAGTGTGTCAATCACCACTTGTATTTGGTGTACCATTGAAAGCTATTAGCTATACTAGTAGAGAATTTAAAGAAAAATTCTCTTGGGTGTATACTTGAGCTTTTGGGTGTGAGAGAGAGTTAAATATTTTGTAGTGTGGTTGTAATAATTTTCCACAAAGTAAATATTTTTCTTTTGGTTGTCTTTTGACAATGTCCGTGGTTTTTCTCTATTTTGGAGTTTTCCACGTTAAATTATTATGTGTTTCTCTGTCTTATTTTTTAAGTATTTTTGTTCAAGTTGTGATCTAGTGTGGTGAAGGGATTTGTTGGATTGTAAGGGACCTATTTTCCCCAACAATAGCAACTGTTAAAATCTATTAATTTATTTTCAAGAAATAATTTGTTACAAGCATACTGATTCATCACAACAACATCAAAAAAATTAAGTAACCCTCTTTTGGAAGATGATCACGTTGGCAATGGATCCAATCTGCTAGTGGAACTCTTTGAGTTTTGGAAGAGACCTATATTCTAAGACAGCTTGCATGCCAAAAATTTGAACTCTAGTTGCAGTCTCTAAGACATGTTCAAGCTTTTTGGTATCTTCTCCACACCTTCTATAAATGCTATTTGACAATAGGCCACAGGGATTAGACCGTAAAGCAGTCTCCAATGAAAGATTTTTCACTTTGGGCGGAATGGCAATTTTCTATAACCATTTCCAGTTAGATGATTGTGACATTGATGGACCCCTCTCCAACCTGTATGGCTCCATTGTACAGGCTAGATGAGAAGTGCCAAATAGGCTATATATTTAGAGAAGTGCCAAATAAGCAAATCTTTAGGATGCCTCAAACTTAAAGGCATTGTTAGGACTTAGTCTACTTCTACTGGAATAAAAACCTTCTAAACCAGCTCTCCATTCCAATTGTTGTGCTCTTCATTCATAAGGGAATTCACCTTTAGTGTATTATACATCGCTAAAGGAAAAGAGGAGGCTTTGAAGTTTGGTTGCTTGGGAGGCCACGGGTCTTGCCGGATTCGAATACTATCTTCATCATTAACTTTCCACCTTAAACCCTTTTTGTAAAATAACTCTTGCCTCCATTTTGCTTCTCCATGAAAAACTTAGGTTGATAACCAATGTGGCTTCCATGAAGGAACTCCTTGGGAAGTACCTCACCTTCAAGTTCTGAGCAAGTAGTGAGTTGGGTTCTTGAAGCAATCGCTAGCTTTGTTTTCCAAGCATCAAAATGTTAAAGGCTTGAATATTTCAAAAACCCATTCTGCCATTATCTTTTGCTTCATAAAGCTTATCCCATCAGCAGCAATATAATTTCTTTTCATCTCTATATTGCCCCTACCAAAAGTTGGCCAACAAAGAATTAATATTATTGTAAACTTGTATTAGAAATTTGAAATAGCTCATTAGATAGACAAGTATTGATTGAGCCACAGCTTTGATAAGTGTTTCTTTGCCAACAATTGAGAGGGATATTTCATTCCAATCTGTAAGCTTTTTCTTCACACGATCTACCATATTTTGGAACAATAGTTTCTTTGATTGAATGATAGCAGTGGGAAGTCCAAAGTATCTTGCATGTTTGTCCACCTGTCTCACTCCAAGACAATTTTTAAGAGCATTGCAAGCTGCATGAGAAACATTAACGCCGAATGAAATTTTTAGATTTGTCAAAGTTGATTTTCTGGCCCGATGCTCTTTTATAACAATGCAGAATTCCTTTAATTGTTTCAAGTTCTCCTTTGTTGGCTCACCCAAAAATAATTAAATTGTCTGCAAAAAAGAAGTGAAAAACAGGAGGGCCCAAATGACAAATCTTGTATCCATAAATTGAATTCTTTAATTTAGGTTTTCTAATTAAACTAGAAAAAGTTTTAGCATAAAAAAAGAAAAAGATAATGAGAGAGAGGGGTCGCCCTACCTTAGTCCCCTTAAAGGATTGAAAGATGGACTTGGGTTACTATTCACTAAAGTAGAGTAAGAAACAAAAGATACAAAAGCTATGATTAAATTAATCCAAAGAAAGGAAAATCCCATTGTACACAATACACTCCTTAAAAAACCTACATTCTAATCTATCATAAGCTTCACTTATGTCAAATTTAAGGGCAAAGAAGCCTTTGGACCCTTTTTTATTTTTTATAGATTTAAAAAATTTTAAAGCTAGAAGAGTATTATCTAAAATTTGTCTTCCTAGGACAAAGGCCGACTAGGTCTCATGAATGAGGTTCGGGAGAATGGACTTCAATTTATTAGTTATTGTCATGGTAACAATCTTGAAAATAACATTATATAAGCTAATAGGTCTAAAGTCCTTGGGTGTTTACGTTTTTCAATTTTGGGATTAAAAGAATGAGGATATTTTTAATACAAGCAGGAGAGACACCATGATTTAAAATATTCAAAACAAAATTAGTCACATCATTGCCAATTATATGCCAAAATTTTTGGAAAAATAATGCAGGATACCATCAATCCTAGTGCTTTAGTTGGATGCATTTGTGAAAGGGCATGAAAAAGATCTTCCTTGAAAAAATGTTGTAAAAGAGTTGCTTGCATATGCTTATCAATGCTTTTATCCACAATCTCAATTACTTGATTCATGTCAAATGGATCAGTCGAGGAGAACAAATCACAGAATTAATTTTGAAATATCTAAGCAATCTCTTCCTCATCTTCCACTACCTGACCTGTTGGATCCTGAATTGAATGAACCATATTTCAATTTTGCCTCCCTTTAATTTTTTTATGAAAGAAACTTGTATTTTTATCTTCATCTTTCATCCAAGATACTTTAGATCATTAATGCCACATAGATTCCTCTATTTTTTCCAGTGTATCAAACCTATCCTCAATTTCTTTTTGTCTGCAAATTGTGACTTCATTAGAAACCTTTCTTTGGATGAGTTTCAGCTCTCTACTCAGCTATTTTATTTCATTCACGCCCAGAATGGGTTTGCTCCCAAACTTTTAGAGCCATATGACAATTTTGTATTTTTGATAAAATATGTGGCCTCAAAATTGGAGGAAGATTTTGTTCCCAAGAATCAATAATAATCTTTGCACACATGGGATCTTGAAGCCAATCACCTTAAATCGGAATTGCTTCTTCATTTTTATTCCCTCTTTTATTGAGTTTGATGTTAAGTAGGATTCAAATCAAATAATTGGCCCGTCTCGACTATACACATTCAAATTCAATTTTGTTGCTCCTTTCAAAGGTACATTTGTCATTCTTGACAAATTGTAACCATCTTATTCCTTCACTATAAATAGTTAATTTTATCCTGAAAGAATTACCTTTGATTAAAAAATTCTCAATCTATCCTACAGAAGCTCTCTTCCTCAAGAAAAATTGCTAAAATTTTGAACCGTACATCTATTTCTTTAATCCAAGCTTCAACACTTTAGATAGGCTAAATTTTTTTATCTTATGTTGTAATATATTGTAATAGGCCAATTCTTCTTTTCCTTTTAATGCATCTGTTATAAACTAATTTTTCCTTAATCAAACTAAATTTTCAAAAAAATAATCATTCCTCGGGTAGACTGAAAATCATCATCAAGGAGATAGTTATTGTTACTGAGGTATTGTTAATGCTAGCGAGCCCGACTCGACACTCTCTGGATCACAGACCATTTTTTTCTTGTTATGAGAAAATAAAGGGTTAGTGAGAGGAGTACTGATAGAGTTTAGGGATGGTATAAATGCACTTACAACCCTTTACTTAAGTAAGAGAAACATGGAGTTGCCACTCAGTATCACCTGAGGAATTGTCCATTTAGAGACTAAGGCAAACTCGGATCCCTCACTTAGAACCGCATTCATCCATTGGATAAAATATTGGGTTACGATGTCGAAGTCAGTAGGGTGAACAGGGCCGACCTTACTAGTTTTATACAGTGCTTCCAAGAAATATGTACTATTATAGATCAACTACTACATGCAAATGCAAACACAATATTTACACACAAGTACATAACAATATATAATGCATGAACATGGTGAAATGCATGAGCATAAGATGTATAAACATAGCATAGAATAGTAAAATATAAACATGCAAACATTATTGAAACAATAAAATGTACAAGTCATCTATGGTAATTATTGAATATTCATGGCACAATCATACATAAACATGTAAACATAATAGTACAATATGATGCATGAATCATGTAAATATAATAAGCAAAATAAACAAGTCATCTATAGCATGGCAAAGTCATATTATGAACAAATATAAACATACCGAGCAAGAAAATAAAAAAGTAATGATAAATTAAAAGAGACAAGGGATAAGAATTGCTAACACATTTGCGAACATTCTCTCCATGATTGCTCCATATTCAAAATTTCGGGACCACAAAATATTTTGTTTGAAAAATAAAAGAGAAATAACTTTAAAAGCTAAAATAATAATAAGAGATGCTTAAAATGAATTTTAAATTAGCTTTAAAAATGAACTAAATTGAAATACCATTTTAAGAATCTAAATTAAAAAGAGTTAGAAAAACATTTAAAGATAAATTTTAGTTAATTATGTGAATCATTAGTTCACAATATGATTGAGTTTCTATCACATTAGGCATCAAAATATCAATTTTGTACCTTGGATGGATGTTTCTCATATCATAAATTATTAAACACATAACAAAATCAATTTATTTGAGAAATTAGAAAGTAAAAGAAGTCATGATCTATATTTTTGCATTTGAATGATTTTTATGATCAACAAAGAAAACAATAACAACGTAAATAAAGCACAAAAAATGCTATATTTATTATGAGCAAAGTGATTTTAGAAAATAATAAATAAAAAGTGAAATGAAAAAAATAAGAAATGGAAATGAAACATATTTATTAAGGAAAATGTAAAATTTTATATTGAGTAAAAAGTAGAAAATTAGTGAGAGAAAGAAATTGACTAGGAGAAAGTGAATGGAAAGATTCATCTTAGACCATTAATTACCCAAAAATGAATTAAGGACAACTTGGTTCATTTTTGGTAATCAAGCACAAATTAAGCATAAACAACAAAGGTGAGTTCAATATGATTGATTGTGTAATAAGATAAAGTATAAATAATAATAAAAATAGTGGCATGTAATAATAAAATTATAAATTAAAGCAAATAAAAAGAGAAAGAGAAATTAGAAAAGGAGTAGAGATTAGAGATTGATATTTTAGAACATATAAAACAAAAATATTTATAGAAATAGATTGAGAGCTTGGATTATGATAGAACATAGTAATATATAACATAAATATAGAATTGATAATCAAAAATGATAAATAATAAGAAATGCTTGTAAAGTAAATGACAATAAAAGTATATGTTAGTAAAAGTTAGTAGGAATTAATAGAAGTTAGTAAGAGTTATTAGAAGTTAGTAAGAGTTAGCAATTGAGATTGATAACAAGAGATATAAAATGTCATGCATAATGCTAATGTAAATGCATTCTCACTCAAGCATTAGATAAGTCAGGGGTACATGCAAAGATGATGCATGATGCAAGCCGGGGTGCATGCAATGTGATGCAATTCCAAGATTCATGCAAGTATACTAGTGATGCAAGTCGGGGTACATGCAAATATAAATCTAGTATATCTAAACAATGAGCACACATATGATAGTGATATACATAAAAGCACATGAATGTATGAAAATGTAAAAATGCAAAAAAGTAGAAGTAGAAGTAGAGAATTTTTGTAATACTCATAGTATAGCTCAAATAATAATAGAGAAAGGTTAGTATTATCAAGAAAACAATATTAGATGACAAATTGATAAATTGACACTATAGATAACAATAAGCTAGACTCTAATTAGACTTGACACACCAAATAGACACAAATTAAATTTAGAAACAAAATTAACTCACAAATAAACAACAATACATCAAAAGCCCAAATTTGACTCAATCAAAGCTGGCTATTTTTGGTATAACAATAAAGTTAAAAATTTTAAAATATAAATTAATTCATTATATTTTTTATTAGAGAGTATTTTGCACTCTTAATTTTTGAGAAATTGAACTCAACTAAGTCAGGTATGTTTTATTTTAGAAAAAAAAAAAAGGTGCTTTTTTGGTCGTGCCATACATAAGTTTCAGGAGTTTTACTTTTTTGAAATATATACTGCCATATATATTAATAGATAATGGATATAAAAACTCAAATTTGGGTCGCTCCCATCTAATTAAATCACCCAAGATTGGCATTTATTGTTCTTTATTTTACGCATGCATGATTGAAATTGGGAGTGTAAATTAGTTGAGTCGCTCACAAACAATTCAAAAATCAACAACTCTTCCAAACTCATATATTAGTTTAATGAGTCAAGTTCAAGCTCAATTTTGAACTTATTTCATAACAAACTCAAGCATGAGCTCAATGAGCCTTAACTTGCTAACTCGTGAGCTAACTCATTGAAGAGCTAACAAGTTAGCTTTTGAATTGGCTTATTTCATATTTAATTTTTTATGTTTCCAAAGACAAAATCATTTCATAATTAATTGTAAATTTAATTGAATTTTGACATTTAAAACTTATAATTTTAATAATTAATATAGTAATATATTAAATTTAAATTACATCATATTATATAAATCATACGGTGGTACATTACATGTATAGAATAAATTTATAAAGTCAAAGTTATTAGTATGTAAATATTTTGATAAAAATATGAAATTGGCAATGCAAAAAATATTTTGACAAAAAAATATGAAATTAGCAATTTAACAAATTAAATAATTAGAGTAATGAATTAAGAAAAAGAAAAAAAAAAGATGAACTTTAGTTAGTATTGTGTTATTCTGAATATAATTGAACTGGGCTCAAGCTATTAATGGCTTAGCTCAACTTGCTCATAACCCTACCTCTAGAATGTAACAAAAATAATGAATGTAAACTTTTATAGTGAGTTGGTATTATTTACAAAGGGAAGGGAAAATGATACGTTCTATCTTTAATTTTAGACTAATTATTAATTAAATTTTATTTTAAAAGTTATTTTAATTTGTCCTTTCAACTTTATAAATTGTGTCAATTCTATTCAATTTTATTTGAAGGGTCTAATTATATTTTTAAAAATTACTATTGGATCCCTATAAAATAAATTTGACACTTATTCAATTTTTTTCTTTTTCTAAGAAAATGAAATTTGAAAAATATTTTCGAGTTTTATTTTTACTATTTTTAAAATAAATTTAAAAATTAAAATTTAAATTTTTACATAAAATTTTAACTTTTTACATGTCAATTAAAAATAATAAGAAAAAAGTGATAACTTGTGAATCAATTCATTATATAGACTAATATTAATAAAAATAAAAATCAATAAAGTAAGCACTTTTAACTATCACTATAAATAAATAATAAAATTCTAATTTTTTAATTTTTTTCACATTTTTCAGAAAAATGAAATAATTTTTTATATTCTTGACTAATATTTTTAGTATCTCAAAATTCTCTATTTTTTTAGTCTAATACTTTTTTTATTTGACCTCTATCAGGAAAATTTCTAAATAATGTGGTTGAAAGTTGAGAAGTAAATTTTAAAATAGTTAAAATTTAAGAATTTTTAGTGAAAAATTAAAAATTGATGAAAAAATTAGAAATTAATTTTTAAATTTATGCCAAGAGTGACAAAATTAGAATTTAAAAACATTTTCTTACATTTTATTTTTGTTCTTATAGGAAAAAGAGGATAAAAAATTTAATAAGTGTTGAATTTATTTTATGGGGATTTAAAAGTAATTTTTGAAAATATAATTAGATCATTGGATAGAATTGATATAATTTATAAAGTTGAATGAGCAAATTAAATTAACTTTCAAAGTATAATTCAATTGATAATTGACTCAAAGTTCATGATAAAATTGCTTGTTTTTCCTATTTAAAATAAAAGGGACCATGGTCCAAGGTGGAGCTAATGTAATGCATGATACAGTATGCCATATCCATTTGAGCACTACGAGGGTGTTGCAAAAATTGGCCAGAACATACAGAATGTGGAAGTAACTAAAAGAACACTTTTTACAAGGGAGCGGACCATGAATTCAAGAAATCAAGAGGACAATTATCAATACAAAGCAAGAAGACATGACAATATCTTTGTATTGTGCAAAAATGAAAAGCCTTTGGGAATAGCATGGAGGCTTCACCAAACCTCATGAGAATGATTGTACAGGTTGTACATGTGTAAGTGCAAGGGAACATGAAAAAGAATGACTACACCAGTTATTGGTAGGATTGAATGATGCTTATAGTTAGAGGTTTGCAAAACCTGAAATAGACTGAATAACTAAATTAAACTAACCGGTTTTGTTCGATTTTGGTTTTCAATTTGAAAATTTCAAAAATTCAATTAAAATTAAAATCGGCTTAAAAACTCTTTTATATGTATACATATAACCATGGATCTAATCCTAGTCATTGAAGCAACTTTTTTACAAATTTTTCGTACTCAATCACATAGAAACCATACAAGCACTTGATTACATTACTGAGTGCAAAAAAGGGAGTACTAATCGTTAACCAAATTGGCAATGTAACTAAACCTACTTATAAAGATAATAAATGGATATTAGATAGTGGGACATCTTATCATATAGTTTTCGACATCACACTACTAAAATCTCATTCAAAATTAAATAAATTCATTTATGTCATTTTGCTACATGGAGACAATGCTTGGTAAGGAATGTTGGTAATATTGTCTTCTCTAACCTTTTTTTTTTTTGAAAAATTATATCTTCTCTAACCTTATTACATGAAATCCCTAACATTTATCTTTTTCTAATTTTTTTTTAATTTTAAAAAGTTAAAATTTTATTTATAGATCTAAAAATTATTAATTATTAATTCTTTTTAATTTTTGTAGATCTAAAATTTTTTTATTTTTAATTTTTAAAATAAAATTTTTTTGTATAGAAAATTTTTAATTCCGTTTATTAAATGTATATGGATTGATTGTAATATTTTTAAATTTTTAAAAATTTTAGATCTATCAAAATTATTTTTAACTTTTTTTTAAATTTTTTAGAAATATTAATAAATAATTTTTATAAACTAAAAAATTTTTAAAAAATTATAAATGTATATTTACAAGTAATTTCATCAATTCTCATTGTTATTCAAACATAAACTTTGAAGTAAACGCTAGGGATTATATGTAATGAAGTTAGAGAAGACATGTTAAAATAAGGGTATAATGATCATTTTTTGTAAAAAAAAGTCAACAAAAATCCTTTAAGTGTTCGATTTTGAAATTATAGGAAGGTTAATATTCGATTTTAAAATAAGAGGATTTGAAATGTAAATTAAGCCTAAATTCAAGGAAGTTAATATAATATAATATATATATATATTAGTATAATTTTAAAAATCCTCAACCCGTGCTTCCGCTATATATTCCTGCGCGATGATGAATGAAACAAAGTCATAAGACAAATTCATTTTTTCCGTCCTAAAATTTACCCATACTATCATTTAAATGAGCAAACTTTGCTGAGAATAATCTTTCATGTCACAAATAAATTTTTCTTATCCAGCAGAAGTATAACACCTAAAACAGCGGATATTCCAATCTCAGCTTTTAACCTGCTTGTAGGCAAAACGCAAAATGATGAAACCATCAAAAATTTACTAAAATAGCAAAACCTAGAAAGCTCTCATGCTTGCATGTGTCTAATCTTTGCAATTTGCATACCAAATACCAAATATCCACAAGCTACAACAAGAATGTCCTAAAGCAGGGAAAAAGAACTGAAAAAACAAAAGTTTGTTCTTTGTTTGTTCACATCACTGACTTGCGCAATTCCTCAGCTCCATGTGCAAAGTGGCACCGATCTCCAAAAGTGCAAGATCCTTTAGAAAAGTTCTCACAAAGCTTAGTTTTAAAGTTGTTTGCTGCCGTGGAAGAATGCATAGGTGGGTGCTTCATTGGATGTCCATGCGCCGAGGCTTGGCTAACATTCCCAATAAGCTCACGAACCATTGCGCTTGCTTGATTGATTTGATCAAAAGTACCCTCTAACTCAATGTTCCTCAAGTTAGGGTCTGTCTCATGCTCTCTTATGGAAAGTTTGGCCCCTGTAAGACGACATATTTGCTTGGAGTTGACACCATTTTTTCCAATGATGGCACCAGCAAGTGAAGCATCAATGCTGATCTTAGCAGTAGCAGAGGCCCCAAAGCCCGCAGCAGCACCATGACCTTGGTGTGGAGGCTCCATTTGGCGCCCCATCCTACTTGGAATTGGACCCATGGAACGGGGATCTTCATAGGATGGGCCAGTAGGCTTCCCAAGCTCCCACTCACCATGGGCAAAATGGCATTTATCCCCAAACTTGCAGCCTTCAGCTGAGCTGAATTTATTGCACAAGCGGGTCTTCACAGCAGGGGGAGATGAGCCATCAGGAAAAGATGGTGGAACTCCAGGATTTCTAGAGACTGGTGGTGCAACCTGGTTACCACCGAGATTAAGCATCTGAGACACAGCCTTAAAACCACCTGGAACATAATGCAAGAAGTGGCATCCCTCACCAAATGGGCATCCAGAAGTACTGCAAAGGAAAGACGTGTATCAGAACTAAAACAAAGTCAAGAAAACTCTATGCAGTATCCAGTCCTCAAGTCCACACACTAATTAGAAAGTAGCAATTATAAAAGACAACTGAAACGAAATCAACTTTAATCATAAGGCTGGTATAGAATATGATTCAACCGTACATTCAAAAAGAATAATTAACAAAAAGGATTGCTTTCAGTTCTTATATAGATTTCATATGTACATGAGACGAGGTTGAACAGAGGAAAAAAAAATGAAACAATGAACTCTTCAACTGTCACTTTGTTGCAAGTTATAGAATCAAAGTAACAGAAATTTGAACCTTAAGAACCGGCAACACCGTCCAGCAGCATGTTTGAGACCATAATTAAACAACAGAAACATATCTTGAGCGCAAACATAGCAAAACACAATAATAGAACAAAATAGTGAAAAAAATTAAGTTAACGCCCAACAATACACAAATCCAAGTTTAAAATGTGACAAAAATAATGTACTTAATAACACTTGATAGACACTACATTTCACATATGTACATAATGAGTGACTTTGGGAGAAGGATGTATTTGGCTGAAAAAGGTAAGAATTCGAGATATGCAAGATGTTTCCCAAGAGAATAAAATGAAAACATAAGAGAACATTAGCATAAAAGGAGGCAAAGAACAAATAATGAGACAACAATAAAAACCTCTAGTACTATATCCACCAAATCCGCTCAAAATAAGCCAGAAGTAAAAGAACAATCATTAAAATTAGGCATGTGAGAATCATTATAAGTCCTACCATCAGGCTCCAAGTAAACAAACCAAATCACAATAAACAGAGCACATCTCTGACTTTGCCACTTTTATGTAGTCAAAAATTTTGTATACAAATCAAAATCAGGTTCCATAATGCAGTTTCAACAATTCCATATTTCAGTAAAACCACTAAACATTCTACCTCATAAGTCCTTCGTTATAAATTACGGTAAAAGAAAAAGTGCTTTCTCTTAAACATAAATCCATTACTACCTTAAAACTATTTAAGAAACCAATCAGTTACTGATGGTGATGTTAATATTAAAAATTACACACATAAACCACAACTGGTTACATCACAATAGTATGAACAAATCAGTTTATTCAATGATATGGATAAATTTTTTAATGCATTTGCCAAATATTATGTCCAGCATGCTTCATAAAGAAAAAAATGAGGAACTGTAAACAGCATTGAAGGTGTCATCACCACCCAATGACAGAAAAGAGCACAGAAAAATCATCAGTCAACTGACAAAGAGAACCACAGTTTTACATCAAAATTATCTTACAATCGAAAACATATTCTCAATTTGAGATTTGAGAGGCCCATAAAAGTATTTTCCTTGTCCTTCACATAGGAAATTAACACGCATCTTATAGGCATTAGCTCCAAGTCTAACATACATGTCCAATGCAATCATCATTCCAAACAATGGAAATCAAATACCTTTCATTTCACAAATCTTCATGAAAAAATAACTCAACACAACAAGTTCACGTGCAAGATGGCAACATAGCACAGAGTAGAATGAACCATGGCATCCAAACAGGCAGCCCGAATAGACTACACTATGATTGCCTGTTTCTTATGTCTGTAATTTTTTATAATTTTGCTACAGAAAACCTTATTAAATTTTGTAAATTGATGATGATTCCTTGACAACTCGAATAATCAATCTAATTTATTTTGATGCAAGAGATCTAGAAATTTCGAACTATTGTGTTGAACACTTTATCAAAGATGAACAAATCAATAACCCCAAGAATTCTTGGCATTTCTCTTCTGCTCACCTATTTGATGCTAGCTTACAGGTGAACTTGCACATGCTGACCAATAAGACAAATAAAAATAGAAGAATACAACTAATGAAGAAAATCTCTCACAGCAGCAGCAGTAGAAAATTATACCACTCAATTAATTAAAAGGAAGGAAGAAGGGAGGAAGGAAAGAAGAAGATAGATCATTTACTATTTTCGCAATAGTTCTTTTGAAAAACTACACAGCTCATTCAAATGTTCTTGTTTTTTTTTTTTTTCCTTTCACCGAAGTCACAGCAGATCAACATGCAATGTTTAAGAAGATTCAACGAAAATCTAGCAGTAGGGATAGGGACAAAAGAAAATAATAATGTTGGTTAAAATAAATTGTTCTTCTTGCTATAATTGAAAAAAAAAATTCATTTGTTCAGTTCAAATTTTTCCTTTACACCCTAATTATGAAAATTTGAACCGCATGTACACTGCAATAGGAATTCAGAAAGTGTTACCCAAGACCATCCTTGCAGCTGATAAGAGTATCAGCTAACATTATTTATCTATTAGCCTCTATTTGATCAAATATCACTTGAGAAACATTTAATATAACACAATTACTTGATAAAAAAAAAATCAATAAATCTTCTGACTTGACATAACCACCAAAAACATAAAATATGCTAAAATGTTTTTCAAGTCTTGGATTCTATCAATACATATCTTGAGGGAAAGTTTTTCAGCAAAATTAAAAATCATCTCTTAAAAATAATGTCACTTGCAATAGCAGTACTGCTAACTAACATAATAAACAAATAAGATTTAAAAAAAAAAAAGTATGTTTGGCATGCAAAGTTGAAAATTGTTATATTTATACAACAGTATAAAAAAGCATCACCTGCAGCTATTATAGTGCAAAATTGAAAGCAAATTAAGATTGCAATACCACACATTTAGCACTTCCTGCATGCTACATTTCAAACCACCAATCCACCTATAAACCCCACTGACTTCAATAATCTATGCCTGTGATATCTCACCATTCTTTGGCTCATACCATCTCAAGTAGTATGCAGCCAAGTACAATGTGCTACTATTTCCATCCCTTCCATTATGTTAGTAAATATAATTAACTATTCTTGAATTTCAGCCTTTGTCGCAATATATTTCAACTGCAAATACATATTTCCAAGTTAACCAGTATGTACCATCATCAAGAAAAATTCAATCAACTAATAGAAGGCATTATCAATTACAGAAACATGTTTAAACCATGATTAGAGCTTCATAGTAATATGTAATATGTTTAAACTAAACTAAACACGACGGACAACAATTACGACTTATGATCAACAGCCAATGAAAAAGCCTCGCCAATTTCTAATAATAAGCACAATTCATAGACCAACCGAGTCCTATCCTATGTCCTTTTTATTCACCAACATTTATTGCTTATTAGTACCATGAAAAATTGAAATAATTACAACCATAGTTCCATCCTGGTTAAAGGGTCTTTGGAACCTAAACAGTAAGACAATCACAAACTTCATCATGAGCTTGGTTAAAGATACTTTAATGATTACAATCTTTTAGCTAAAACTTATGAAGGTCAGATAGTTCAACTCATCCCACTAGAAAAATAGCTAGACTCACAAACCAGAAAACCATAATGTTGATGAAGAAGGTAAGGTTATATCTCATTGCACCAACCTTCAGCAACTAAAATGTTCAACTAATCCCACTAAAAAAATAGACACCGACGAGAAACTACTCTTTCAAAGAACATCAAAAATTGATAAGTAATCCTCCATCCTCTCCGGTCTTACAAAATAGTTACACAAGAGACTTCAGGTACAGCTCTCTCCAAGTCTAACATCACAGTTCTATCAAATTTCTCATTCTTAACAATAGCAGGCAGTCATTCTTGAGAAATTACCATAACATGGCCTCAAGAAGAAAACAAAACAGGACCACATGGGGAGAATTTAAAACCATCTCCCACCTTATTTCTTTTCTGCTCAAGTACTAGAAATTGATTATTTTTCAATTGACTGGCAACAATTAATTCCAAGATTTTCCAAACTGACATCATGTCCCCACAATATGTTGCCATGTGGCAAGTCAAATTTTCTATAGCAATAAGGTCATCATGAATAAAGTTTTGCTCCAGTAGGAAAGATAAGAAAATTTATAAACATGTCTTTCCTTACTGCTGCAGGCTAAAAGCATAGTCAGCATATAAATCAGTGCCTAATATTCCTAATATCCTCAGAATACAACAGTAACTTTCACTGCACAAATTAAAATAACATTAAAACCTTGATACTTGCTCGATAGAACTTACTCTGCGATATTTGACAATTGAATTTGAGTCAATATCAACCTTTCAAATAATTCAAAAGATAGATATCAGACACTTGTTTTTAATTCAAGTGCTAGAAATTTACATATAATAACACATTCAGGAAACAAATTCTTAAATGGTTGATCACCGAAATGCACAGAAAACATTACAAGGCGCAAAAATGCCAGAAAATAAAAATACCAATTAATGTTCTCTAATACATAAATATCATATCGCACAAAGCAAAATAAAGCTGGATTTTTTTTTTGTAAACTTGGACATAGCCCAATCATCTAATTTAAGGTTAAAAAAAATGAACAATATAGAATCTGAACTTGCACAATGAGTGGCATAGTTCCAAAGAAAATATTCACTCCAACAAATGTCAAATAATACTTGTAAGTAGCCCACACTCTCCATGTGTTTTTACAATAGTAATGTTACAAACACACAGGCAGCAAGTTGCACAAAAATAAGCAGAAAAATTTGAAAGCTCTAACACATGTGCATATTCCTACTTTGCTGCACCAAAAATAAGCAAATAATGATTGTATAATTGCAAAATTATAAGCAAGCTCTCAATCCAAGTAACATTCTTAGACACATACAGAACCTGAGAAGAAAAAACAATGAACAAGCAATAACAAATCAAACTTAGTTATAACTCAACCATCATACTGAGCCCATAACACAACTTTAGTTGTCAATTTACTTTCCCATAAATTACCTCTTATTTGCATAATTATATAGCAAATTGAAAATGATCAAAAGGTGGACAATTTTTCCATCCTGTAAAACTTCTTTCTGTCAATGTATATGCCAGAAGTAGATATACCACTACTTTTTGAAATCAGTCATTTCAGTTCAATAGTCTCGGTTATCAAGATTAAAAGAAAACCTGTACAACAACTTTAACTTTCCAATTCATTAGTCCAAATCACACTGATTTTACTTGCAAAATCCTTGCATATAGCTATAGTTTATAATTCATAGAAACCAGAAAAAGATGGAACAGCATTTTATTTTAGATAGGTTAAGATTAGAACCTGAAAAACTTTGTGCATGGCTTCGATTTGCTTCCTATACCAGTTGTAAAGGACTCCATTTCTGTTGCAGAAAATTAGTTAATTTCTCTCAGTTAAGATTTCAGTGAGTTGTTAATCTTGGAACTTTAAGAAGATCTAAATTTACCTAGCAAAACCTCCTAAATAGTGAATAAGACTCATATTTTACTGAATATTAATAATCAACTTTACAATATACCCTTTCACAAGTTAATACTTAGTACACTGTGCAATACAATAGCGTTTAAAAAGATTAAGTAGCTTTTACACACTGTGCAATACAATAGCGTTTAAAAAGATTAAGTAGCTTTTACACTCACCCTGTTTGTTCCATTTGGTGGAGACAAGAGGGAAATAAATTTTAAAAAATCTTCACTTCTTTTTTTTTTTTTTTTCTTTTCAGTTTCCAGTAAACAACTTCTGTAGTAACTTCCTGAGCAAGTCCAATTGAATTTCCTCCATTTTTTTTACTATTTCTTCTTCTTCTTTTTTCAAATTTTACCCTCCTCTCGCACCCAATTTCCAACACACGAGTAATAATTCAAATTTTACACAGCAAAATTAAATAGAAATGGAAGAGAAGCAAAGAAAACACACAAGCACATTCTGTTTGAGTTCTAAGAACTCAAAAATCTTAATTAAAAACATAAATTACATCAATAAAATAACCCATAAACAGATATAATCCAAAATGCAATGAACAAAGAAATAAAATATAACTTACACCCAAAAAAAATTATAACACATTAACAACATCAGAAATTTCACTTAATTTACCAGCACACAAACAAAAAACTGTTAACTTCACAATAACCAAAAAAAAAAAACATACGCAGAACAATAACGAGACTGCAAACAATCACTTTAACAAATAACAAATCAAAAGCTAAAAATTTTAAAAAAGAAAAAAGACGAACCTTGCTTGGATTTCTTGAAACCGCCATTACCATTCAAAGCAGCATCAGGCCTGCCTCTCTTCCGACCGCCACCGTATTCCATTACAATTTAAGATCTATCCACTGCTACTATTACTACTACTACGCAGCAACTAAACAAACAGTGAACTACAAAATGCAATAAATGAATAAATTGGAGGGAAAATAAACCCTAGAAATGAGAGAGAGAAAATAGCTTAGGGTTTCGAAGAGAAAATTAATAAAAAGAAAAGAAAGAGGAAAGAGCCCAAGCTGAGAAGAGAAGAATAATAAGAAAAGACGCGGACTCAAAAATTAGGTTTAAATGGATTTTAATAATTATTTTAGACCTTTAATATTCGCTGGGTTTTTTTAGGGAAAAATTATTTTTAAGCCCCTAAACTATAGTTATTTTTTATATTGAGCTCCTATTTTTTTATTTTGTTTCATTAAATCCTATATTTTTATTTATTCACCTATTGAGCTCCTGTACTATTATTTATATAACACATTGAGCCCCTAAATTTTTTGCACATTTCTATAGAATTTGTCAAATTGGGGCTCAATAGGTCAATAAATAAAAGCATAGGGGCTCAATGAAATAAAATAAAATGATAGGGGCTCAATAGAAAAAATTGTTATAGCTCAGGAGCTTAAAAATGGATTTTATCTTTTTTTCAAGGGTTAATTACTAATGCCTCCCTGCAGCATCCACAATTATTTACACTCTATAAACGGTAAATTAATGGACACATCATCACTTTATTATCCCTCATTCATTATATTTTTTCTTACTATAGATTACACCTAAAAAAAAGTATAATAATCTGGACTCATATGCATTCACTGTCAAATCACATATTTATTTTAATAATTTTTTTACATATTTATAAATAAATAATTACATTTATAATATTCTTGCAATAAAAATTTTTTTTTATTCTAAAATAATTAAAATATTTTAGTAATTTTAAAAAATTTTATTAATTTCTGAAAATTACATCATAATCAACAAAAATTAAAAATATTTTATTCAATCAACTTAACTCCAACACATATTTTTTTCTCAATAAAAATATAAATAATAAAATTAAAAACACTAATTTTAACTGTTATTGCCCCCGAATTGTTTCCAAATATACTCAACCAACTCCAATCGAAGTTGATAATGTACCTCACAATCACGTAGTTTTGCATTCCTTTGAAGGTAATTTTAAATTTCTTAACGGAATATGTACTCACGGGGATTGTAAGGCTTTCATCATCATCATTCCAATTTGTTATTTCATCTCTTTCATCCTCAACAGTCATAATGTAATATGATGCATGTGTAAATTATATTTTTCAATTTGTTTATATGCCAAAAGTGAGTCAGGCCACGTATAATAGCCCAACAAGATTGGAGCACTTCAAATGCTAACTCAACGTCTTTCCTTGCAACCTCCTACATTTGCTTAAACATCATCCTCTTTGGATCTTTTGGACATATGAAACTTTTAACAAATGTTACCCACTTAGGATATATACCATCTACTAAATAATACCCTTTTCGATATAGGGTTCCATTTACTATAAATTGAACAACGGGAGTGTATCCGTGTGGTATGTCGTTAAATAATAGAGATTGATTGAGCACATTGATGTCATTGTTAGACCCTGCAACGCCAAAAAATGCATGTCATATTCATAGGTTTGCTGATGCAATTACTTCTAGCATTATTGTGGGAACTCCTTGATTAACTTGAGTAAATTGACCTTTTTATGCAACTAGACAATTTTGCCAATACCAGTGCATGCACTCAATGTTACCCAGCATGCCAGAAAAGTCATGGCGCTCTTCGTGCATTCAAAGTATACATTCAACGTCATTACTATTAGGCCTTCTCAAGTATTGTGCTCCATAAATCTTGATAATACATTAACAAAACTAGGAAAAACACTTGATCGCAGTAGTTTCACCAATTCTTATATACTTATCGTAATGGTTAGCCGGTGCTCCAAATGCTAATTGCCAAATAGTTGCAATGCATTTTTGAAGCGGAGAAAGTCCTTTTTTTCCCAACTGTATTAATTCTTAGATGAAAATTTTCCGAATGATTTTCAACAAATTGCACAATATGAAGGAATAACTCTTTTCTCATTTGAAACCTTCGATGAAATATATTAGAACGATAAACTGGTTCATCGAAGAAATAGTCATTGAATAGTCGAATATGTCTAACTTCATGCTCTCAATCAAAATCCCTCCGCTTGTGTTAACGGACATTAGAACTTTCGACTGTTTTCTCCTTTACGACTGTTCCAACAACATCATAATTTGCTCATCACTATCGTCCTTCATTTCATTGACTAACAATTTTTTAATTGCTTCTATAACGGAGGTATCAGGATATTAAGACATTTTGGAGTTTGATTATATGTCATTTTAAAATGTTGAGGCTAACTCTATATATATAAAGAGTTAGATTTTTACAACAGCTAGTTTTACAATGACTAGGTTTACAACAGCTAGTTTTACAACAGCTAATTTTTTAACTGCTAGTATTGCAATGGCTAATTTTTCAACAGCTACATTTTACTACCTAATTTAAAATAAAACTACATAAAATTATACATAAAGTAAGAATTATAAATAAAACTACATGCAATTAAAACTAAACTTAAAATTGCAAATGAAACTATACGAAATATAACTAAACTTCAAATTACAAATAAAAATACTTAATATTAAAATTAAACTAAGGAGTATTATATTTAGCTTTAAGGATAGAACACATATGCTCATGAATTTAAAGTTATTGCTCGGTCATTCATATTGTATCCTTGAGCAAGATTTCATAATCAACGCGAAAAGTATAACTTTCCAACTTATTTGCTAAACTTTCCATAGCTTTTTATTTTTTCTTCTCTATGTTATTTTAACATGTTCCGGATTTGCTCAAGTTACTCATTATTATTTTCTTTATTCACCTTTGACTTTCCCTTTCTCTTTCCCTTCTTTGCTTGTTTTTTACCAATAGGACGAACTTCTACTTCATTGTCATCGATGTTAAGGCTTGTATCTACATTGGATGAAGAAGTATACACCCCGCTTTCATCAATCCTTATTTTTTGGAAAAATGCTGCAATGGATTATTTATTTTTCACTTCGAATCATCTTTTAGCATCACCTACACATGCTTATGTATAAAATACTTCTTATTATTCCGTTTGAAAAGCTCACGGGCGTGTTGTTTCAATCGGTCATCATTCCACCCACTATTATGTTCTCCAACCAATCTGTTATAGTGTTGGTTGAATTCATTAACCATCCGACTCAACCAATGCCAATGTGACTACACGGCTTTATCCTTTCTTGCTGGTCCAGATTTTTTATTTCATTAAAGTAGTCACTAACTCGTTTCCAAAAAGTCTTTTCACTTTGGGAGTTACTAGTAATGTTGTAGCTGGAAATTGTTAGCCACAAACTTGCAAGCAGCTTGTCATCATCAATACTTCATGGCGCACGTTTGCCATTAGTTTCTTCCACCGGTTCATTGGTGAGGATAAATTTTCAATCTCCTATTGAGTTGAATATCATGGTATTTGAGAGTCCGAAATAAAATCTGTTTGTGTTGCATTTTTTTGCTTGGTGCCAGAATCAATATTTTTTCTTGACTCACTTGGAGTTGGTGGGTTTTGCAAATTTGGGATATATGGGAAATAACCCAACACCGGATACATAGGAAATGAATATCAAAAATTTGGCGGATAATTGGAATTGGGTGGGGGATATGGATATTTATGCATATTTGGAGGATTATTAGAATATGAAAAATTTGGATAAAATTGAAATTTTTTATGGTTTTGGTTTTGTGAAGAGGAAAAATTTTCCATATTTAGAGCATTGAAATGGGGATTAAAATTGTTAAAATTCTCATCCATGATGAGGAAATATAAATCAAAGAATTGTAGATTGTGTGAAATTATAGAAAGATGTTGAAGAAATGGCGAGTGATCAATATTTATAGACAA
>CATIWM010076242.1:0-10467 GCA_949671775.1 Mallotus repandus
GACGAGGATGAGGAGAAACAATAAAAAGAAAAAGAAAAAGGGAGAAAAAATGAGAAAATAAAAGAGGGCAAAAGAGAAAATAAAAATTAAAAAAGGGTAAAAAAGTAAAGAGGTTAAGATAAAAGTGCAATATATGAAAATTGGATGTATTTTAGTAAATAAGTCTAAAAATAGAATATTTTTAATTTAATTTCTCTAAAAAATATTCTTTTGGTATATATAATATATATGTATTTGTACAAATGGTTGATTTCATATAAATTTACATTAGAAAAATTATCGTCTACTAGGAGCATATTACAGGCTATATATATCAGGCTATATATATCAATGAATATAATTAAATAAAGATTCATTTAATGGTTTTTAATTTTATTTGTTTCAAATAATATCTAGAAAAGAGTATCAAATTAATTGCATGGTTTTACTAATACTGACCAATAGGGCAGACAAATAATCATAATTAGATATTCAATATATTAATAGAAAAAAATTAAAAATTGCCACCAATTCTTATCAAATCTACAACTAAATTCATGTTTTTGAATAGCAAATTTAACTAGACAAACATTTATATTTACTTTTATTTTTACTTTTATAGTATGTAGTCGGCAGTTGGCACTCAAAGTTAAAGAAATGAACAAAGAAAGACCCATAATAACCAACCCCAATATAATATATTATTATCATTTAGTGTGATTACATTATCATACTTTTAGTTGTTATTCTTCTTTATTTACCTCAAAATATATATTTTGAATATATAAAAATTCATTTTTTCTACAAGAAAAACTACCACTTATAATTTTTCGGTTGAATGCATAGTTTCATCTTTGAACTTTACATGATTAACTTCTAACACATCTTAACTTTTATTATTTTCTATTTAACCTCTAAATTTTTATTTCATATATTTTGTACCCTCTAAATTTGTACTTTTGAATTAAATTTAACTCATAATATCAAAATGGATAAACACGTAGCTTCAAATGATTTTAAACATATAAAATGATAAAAATAATGTAAAAAGTTAGAAAAATTACTTTCAATTATATTCTCTTTTAATTAAATATTATTGTTGTCCATATAAATTGTTTTGTGTCCACATCAACATTAACTTATAACATACACTGGTAATTATGTATTATAGAGGTTAAATAGATTGAAAATAAAAGTTTAAAGGTTGAATAGAAAATAATATAAGTTGAGATATACCAAAGGTAATATTGTAAAGTCCAGGGGTGAAAGTTTGCATTTGGCCAATTTTTTTTATCTCATTTCATCTAATTGGAATTAATTAAGTAGAAATTTTTTTAATAAAGTTATTAGGATGTAAACATTTCTTATGCAATTGATCAAAAATCAATTTATGTTCACCCTAAGCAATATTAAATTTCTATTTTGATAATCTTTATTGGTGATTTTGTTTTCCCTTGACTGAGACTTTCGTTCTTAAGAATTGAATGCAATTTGGTGTTTGCTAGTAGGGAGGAAGAATTAATTTTATTTTGATAGAATTTTTTATTTGATTTACCCTATTTTCAAGATTTTCCTATTAGAAGATGAATTTTACTACTCCAATTAATTTGCGAATAACAACGGAGATTTTAGTTGGCTTATTAATTGCAATTTAAATTACTCTTGATCAATCAATTTTTATAAGTAAGGTTGTGCATAAATTGCTATTCTTTTCAACAGTACCAGTTTATTCATCTTTATAAGTTTCCTCTTTATAAATTAAAAAAAATTATGGCTCTTACAACATAGATCAATAATTGCAAATCCTCTCCCAAAGCCCGGACAATTGTTTTTTTTTTTTACATTTTTACTCATATAGTTTTTTAGTGACTCAGAAAAATGGGAGGGACAAAAAAGATATTTTTATAGGCCATGGCGGAATTATTAACATTGCAATCCGTAACACAAAACATTAGCTTTTCCTTAATCATTCTAAGTAGTATATTTATATTTTCTATTATTATTATAAAATTTGTATATTGACAATATGTTGGTGCTAAATTACATATGGTTTTAGAACTCATTTTAGCATGTATTTATATATTTTAGGTTGCATTTAGCTTAGTTAATTAATAGGAATACATATTTTATACTTTCTTTTTTTTTTTTCAGGGAAAAGTAAACTTGGAGTGAATGGTGCCATTTGTAGCATGAAAATAGCAAAAACAGAGCAAGGGAACATAGTTGCAGTTTCTGTCGCGATCGTAGGTCCAGCGCAGCTAAAGTTAATTACATCGCTATAGTGTAGCTGACCTGTTCTGTTGAACTTTCTGTCACGATCATGGGAGGTGCTGTGATCGCAGCCAGCCCGATTCCATATTTTTTTTGGTTGATTTATAAGCTAGCACACACCCATTTTGAAGGGGATCCAAGGACTATTTGAGAAGACTATAAAAGAGGGACCAAAAATCTAATTTAGGCGGGTTGGAGACCATACTCTAAAGATCAAATCAAGACCCAAATGTCTCTCAATTCCAAGGGGATTCTCTCATTCTCACACTCTCACACCCATAACAACCAAAAGAGAGAAGAAGAGAAAAGAAAAGAGAAAAAGAAGCTAAGAAGAAGAGCTGCCATTGAAGATTCACAACCTTCTTTGATAACAAACTCTATTTCCTTCTCTTTTGTGATTATTATTTTGATATTCTCTTGGGTTGTTATTGAATTCAATGATGGATTTTAAAGCCATGTTTGGCTGGCTAGTTTTATTTGTGTTGTTGGGATTTTGGAAACTCATTTGATTTAAGTTCATTTAATAGATTTTGTTCTTGTTTATTTATTGCATATTGTGTTTGTTGAGAATGTTGAATATTGTATTATGGCCAAATGCAATTTTTGTTTAGTTCTATGCATTGAGAGATGGTAAATCTAATCAACCCATAAATGCAAGTTGAATTAATCAATGACTTAAGGAGCTTGATGCAATTCATGAAGAACATCATTGTACTCAAGATGGCAAGCATAATTATTATATTCAAAATGGCAAGCATAGCTGTCAATATTACGGTCATCATCAACATAGAAATTGCCTTAAAAAGCATCTTCAACAGCTAGACAATATTTGACTTTTATTTCTTTCCATTTATTGGCCCTGCAATGATTTTAATTCTGGTTACCATTTGTAACCTGCAATGATTTCCTTCCTTACAAAAATAGCTAGAATCTCTCGTGTATATAGTTTTATATAAGAAGATATTAGTCTTATTGATTGGTTATGAATGAGATTTTTAATTTTGTTTCATCTTTTTTTATATTTCATTTCTCTTCATCTTCTTTATGGTATCAAAGCTTGATACACGAGAGATTCAAAGACAAACACACAATCTCATGGTTGAAATGCAAAAACATTATTGACCATACAAAACTTCAACCAATGATCTAGCCTAGTGACATTAAAGTTATCACAAACCAACTTTATTCTATGGAAATCTCAAGTTCTTCCCTTGATTCACAGTCTTAGAATTCAACACCACCTTGAGGAAGAAGGTGAACCTGCTAAGACAATAAGAGAGGAAGACAATGAGACAAAAAATCCAGCACATACCATATGGCTCAACAATGATGGGCTCTTGACAACATGGTTGTTAGGCACCACTGAAGAGGAGGTATTGCTTGATCTTGATGAAACTAGTTATGCTCATCATGTATGGAAATCAATTGAAAATAAACTACTACCAAGTTCCAAAGAAAAAAAAGTGCTTCTCAATGAAACACTTATGAAACTTATAAAAGGTAACATGTCTCTTGATGAATATATACAAAAGTTTAAAGGAATTTGTGATAATCTAACTGCTATTAAGAAACCCCAGGATGAGATTAATAAAGTCTTTCAACTTACAAGGGGACTAGGCTCTAAATATAAAGATTTTCATATGACAACGCTGGCTAAGCCTCCTTATCCATCATATAATCAATTTATTATGTCATTAAAAGCCCATAAACAAATGATGCAACTTGAAGGTGATAATAGTGAATAGCCTACAAATCATGAGCAAGCCTATATTATGGTGGACGAGGACGTGGGCGACAACATAGAGGAGGGTTTAATTCAAAAGGACGTGGCTTTATACTTGCAGTTAACCAACGATATCAAGCAACGAATGAACAAAATAAAAGTCTTTTTTATCCTAAATCATCATGTGGAAATACAACATTTCAAGGACCACAAAAGGATCTTCAAATTACATGTCAAATATGTGGTAAACAAAATCATACTCCTTTTAACTGTTGGAATCATTTTGATCATTCTTTTCAGCCTGAAGAGGAGCTTCCGCAAGCTATTGCAGCTCTTGCAATAAAGGATGAAGATGACAATGCTCTATATGCCAATTCTGGAGCCACAACTCACATCCTCAATAATCCTGGTAAAATATCTAAACTCAAAACATATAAAGGGGGTGATTCATTATATGTACATAATGGAGGTAGCCTAGACATCACTCATATAGGTGAAGGAGATATAAATACTGAAAATGGAAATCTTAAACTTAAAAATGCTTTAATTGTCCTGGATATAAAGAAAAATCTTCTATCTATTGACAATTAACACAAGATAACGCTTGTAATATTATTTTTTCTACTAACAAATTTATTGTTAAGGACTTTCAGGGAAGAGTAATAGCTAAAGGAATTAAGAAAGGAGGATTATATGCCTTAGATTAGAAGAAGAATGAAGTCTTTGCTACTCTTAGAAATAAAGCTCCTAATGCTATTTACCACCAACAACTAGGCCATACTCACTCAAATTTTTTGAAGATTCTCCAAGAAAAACATTTGATTAATGTTATTGATTGGAAGAAACAAGAAAATATTTGTTCTTATTGCCAAATGAGAAAAATGTGCAAACTCTCATTTAATATCTCTAATAATACTACTCAAATTCCTCTTGAAAAATTACATTGTGACTTGTGGGGGCCTGCTCCTATTTCTTCATGCCAACATTTTAAATATTATGCTATTATTATTGATGATTTCACTAGGTATTCTTGGGTGATTCCTTTAAGAAATCAATCAAATTTCTTTGAGAATTTTCTTAAGCTTTAAGCTTATTGAAAATCAGTTTGATAGAAAAATAAAAATCTTTCAAAATGATGGAGGAGGTGAGTTTACTTCCATACGATCTGAGGCACATCTACAACAATGTGGCATTTCACAAAAATTTTCATGTCCAAATACTCCACAGCAAAATGGAGTTGCTGAGAGGAAGCATCGCCATGTTGTTGAAACCAGTTTAACATTACTTTTTCAATCTCATTTACCTCTCAAATATTGGGTTGATTCATTCCTTACTGTTGTGTTCTTAATAAATTGATTGCCTTCAACTAAATTACAATTTAAAATTCCTTTCTTTAAACTATTTGGTACTAATCCTGATTATAGCATGTTAAAGAGCTTTGGATTCAAGTGCTTCCCGTACCTAAAAAGCCAAGGAGTGAACAAGTTTGCCAAGAAGACATACCCTTGCATTTTTATCGGTTATAGTCTAACTCATAAGGGTTACAAATTTCTAGATCCAGTAACTAATAGAGTTTATATATGTAGACGCGTTGTATTTGATGAAAGCAAGTTTCCTTTCGACAAGAATCCATTAAGTACCATAACAAGCACGCATGAATTAGTCATATATTCTAAGTCAGAGGCATGGATTCAAAAAGGGGAAGAACAAATTGAGCAAAATGATACTCCAAAAATTCATAAAGGGACTACTCATGCAAGTTAAATAAAAGAAAAAGGGAACACAAGGCCAAGTGTTTGTATTAATGCATGAGCTCCTGTTATGGTGCACGAAGAGTCAACAAATACAATTCAAGAGCCGTCAGTTGCTGATGCCAATTCAGAAAAAGATCAATCCATTAACTCTGACACACAACAGTCAAGTCTTCCATTTAATTCAAAAAATAGTCTTACTATGGATACAAATACACTAGAATCAATTTCCCACATAAATTTTACAAATTTAAAACTTGAATCTAGCCATGAGAATTTACATTCCACTATGCATGATTTACCAGACATATCTAATAATTTGTTTATTGATCTTCATGTCCCTATAACAAGAACATTAAGTGAGCAAGTTAACCGAATGGTAGCAGGGAGACGATTGGCCCAAAATTCTCAACTTGATCCAAAACTTGCATCTGAAATCCAAAGGCTAAGAGAACATAAAAAACCTTTCACTCATCCCATAGCTCTCACATGTGTCACGGCTATAAGAGAACCAAAAAGCTATCGACAAGCTCTTACTGTACCTCATTGGTATAACGCTATTAAAGAAGAATTACAAGTGTTGTATTCAAATAAAACCTAGATCTTGGTACCAAGACCAGTACATACTAATGCCATTGGCTTTAAATGGGTGTTTAAGAAAAAATTAAAAGAAGATGGCACTCTAGATCGGTATAAGGCTCGTCTAGTAGCACAATGATTCACATAGGTTCGTGGCATTGACTATAAGGAGACCTTTAGTCCTGTCATCAAAGTAACAACTATTCGATTAATATTATCTATAGGAATCTCCTCCAATTGGTCTCTTAGACAACTTGATGTCAAGAATGCCTTTCTTCATGGGCATCTCAAAGAAACTGTATACATGGAACAACCACCTAGATTCAAGGACCCTCAATTACCTCACTTTGTGTGCAAGCTAAACAGTCTCTCTATGTTTTAAAACAAGTTTCATGAGAGCTTGGTTTGATAGACTATCACATTTTCTTCTTCAATTCAATTTTATTTGTAGTACAACTTATTCTTCTCTTTTCGTGTTTAAAAATTATTCTACAACCATACTAATGTTAATTTATGTTTATGACATTATCTTAATAGGAAATAATTATCAAGTAATTCAATGACTCATTAATGCTCTTGGGCATGAATTTGCCATCAAAGATCTTGGGCAGCTAAAGTACTTCTTGGGATTCGAGATACAACATGTTCAAGGAGGAATCATATTATCTCAAAGCAAATATGCAAAGGATCTTCTTGCCTAAACTAGCCTATCAAATAGTTCACATTTCAACACTCCCATGGCAATAAAGACTCCCATCAATGAAAAAGACTACAGAAGTATAGTAGGAGCTCTTCTTTACCTCACTCACACACGACTAGATATTGTTCATGCTGTAAACAAAGTATGCTAACATGTTCAACAAATAACTATGGGAGATTTTAAAGCTTTCAAGAGAATTTTATGATATATGAAAGGCACCCTTCACTTTGGACTTCACTTCTCACAACAAAGCTCTCATAATCTTTACAGTTTTCGTGATGCTAGTTGGTAAGCTGTCCCATTACAAGACAAAGCACCTATGGATATTATATTTATTTAAGGAGCAATTGTATTTCTTGGTCCTCTAAGAAGCAACCAATAGTAGTAAGGTCAAGTTCCAAGGCTGAGTATCATGCCATGGCAATCGCTACAGCCAAAATCACTTGGATTACATTTCTTCTTCAAGATACTGGTGTTCATCTTCAATATCCTCTACAACTCTTCTCAGATAATCTAAGTGCCTTATACATAACAGTCAACCTTTTCTTTCATCCTTGGTTGAAGCACATTGCCATTGACTATCACTTTGTCAGAGAAAAGGTGGCTCTTAGTACTCTCATCACACGGCCCGTTAGATCATCTCATTAAATTGCCAATATCTTTACAAAGCCCATTGCTAAGCATTCATTTCAATTCTTAAGAAGCAAGTTTGGAATTCATTCCCTTCCCTCCAACTTGAAAAAGGGTGAAGAAGAACATCATTGTACTCAAGATGGCAAGCATAATCATTGTACTCAAGATGGCAAGCATAATTATTATATTCAAGATAGCAAGCATGATTATTATATTCAAAATGGCAAGCGTAGCTGTCAATATTACGATCATCATCAACATAGATATTACCTTAAAAAGCAACGTCAAAAGCTAGAAAATATTTGACTTTTATTTCTTTCCATTTATTGGCCCTGCAATGATTTTAATTCTGGTTACTGTTTGCATCCTGCAATGATTTGCTTCCTTACAAAAATAGCTAGAATCTTTCGTGTATATAGTTCTATATAAGAAGATGTTAGTCTTATTGATTGGTTATGAATGAGATTTTAAATTTTGCTTCATCTTTTTTTATATATTTATCATTTCTCTTCATCTTCTTTAATTCAACCCTCCATAAGTTTACTTAATGCATTGTATCTTTGATGTTGTCTTATTTTTATGGTGATGATGAGAGTTAAGCCATAACTTTGTGATTTAATTGATGTATGCTTGTAGAGTCTAACATTATTTGAGAGAGAGTGCTAGATAACTCTTGAAAACTTGAGGTGTGCAATTATCCTGAATAGATCTATCATTTGACTTGAAGAAAATGTGGTGTACAATCTCCCAACAGCATGATTTCCATATTGATTCATATCCTTTATTAATTAATTAGTGTTAGTTTGCATATCACTTTACTATTTGTTTGTTATTTTAGTTATTTCATAGTTTTTATCCAAATTACATTGTGAAACTCTAAACAAATACAATTAGGACTAAAGGTGATTAGTATCAATTCTTGTGGGAATGATACTTTCTCATCACTTTATTACTTGTTGACGTGTATACTTGTGGCATTTTGGATTGCATTTGAGCGGCATTCAACACAATGAAGATCATATAATGCATTCGCACAAATAAAAAAATGAAATGATAAAATATTTTCATCGTTTATTTGGTTTACTATTAGTGCTTGGTCTACCTACCTAATTAACTTTATATTATAATTTGTCAATGGAACCTTATATATGCATTTTTTTTAAAGAATATAAAGGGACAAATACACCAAGACATTGATTAGTTTGATAGAACACTAAAATAATGTGGAGAAAGAAATTAAAGTTAATTACATGATTTTATGAATACTGATCAAAAGAGCAGACAAATCATCATTATATATTTAATATATTAATATTAGATTTTATTAATAAAAAAATCTATCAACTCTATCAAATCTACAACTAATTTCATGTTTGTGAATAGCAAAAAAATTCAACTAAATAGACAAACGTTATATGATTATTAAAAATAGATACGTAATAAGTTCTTAAATTTAATAATTAATTAAACAAGCATTTTTGCTTTTATTTTATCACAGTTGGCAGTTGGCACTAGAAGTAAAGACCGATTAAAAATTAAGATTCAGTAATGATAAATTGTCCGATTAAAAATTAAGATTCAATATAATAAAGCATTTGGATTTCAATAGTAAGAATGAAAGGGAAAAAGTTGTAGAAAGAACAACTAGTCTACTAGACTACTACATAATTAAATATTATTTTATCAAAGTTTAATTTTATATTTTATTGTAGAAATTTCTGAACTCATTTCACACAACCATGATTAGAACTTTCACCATGCAGAAATTTCAAAATAATAATAATTATAATTCGTTAGTTTTACCTAACCGGTGTGAATTCCATAATATAAAATTTTTATGTTGACAATGAAGATCAAACATAATGCATTTGCACAAATAAAAAATATGAAATGATCAATTATTTTCTTGTGCTTATTTGATTTATTATTAGTGTTGGGTGTACCTACCTAATTTAACTTTAATATAATTAGTCAATGGAATCGTATGTACATATTCTTTTTGATACAAAGGGACAAAGAGACCAAGACATTGGTTAGTTTGGTAAAATGCTAAAATAACCTGGAGAAAAGGAGCTCTGTTATCAAAAACTAAACAGAAATACAAAATTCTGATTTTTCATTGCTGCTTTAATGGCAGAGGCAATTGTTTCTTTAGCTGTTCAAAGAATCATGGACCTGCTGATTCAAGAAGCTCCTTATTTGAGTGGTGTAAGGGAGGAAGTCTCCCGCTTACAAGCAGAACTCAAACGAATGCAGTGCTTTTTGAAACATGCAGACAGTAAACAACATCTAGATGAGCGTGTTCGTAACTGGATTGCTGAAATCAGAAGTGCTGCTTATGATGCTGAAGATGTCATCGACACTTTCATTCTGAAAGGGAAAGGATCACGGGGACTCCTCAATAGCTTGACCTCCATTTTCAGCAAAGGTCTTCATTACCACAAAATCAGGAATCACATTGAGTCGATTCGTACTAAGATTGGTGATATTTCTGCCAGTATGAAAACCTACGGCATTAAGTTTGCTGCCCAAAGAGAAGGGTCTACTTCTGCAAGGGAGATGCAGCAACTAAAGGAGATTAGAGGAGATGTTGAAGAATTATCTCTATGTGTTTTATTCTTAATCAAGAGTAGTCGCTTTATACAGATTACAGTGAGACTAAAATAGGAATACAAATTATCAATAAATAAAAAGAGAACTAAATTAAGAATCTGCCTATAATTTACATAATTACATATATGAAAATTCCTTAATTTTCTCATTGTGATGTGGTATCCTTATCAGGCCCCCGCAAGATGGACGGTCTAGGAGTAAGTCCAATCTTGGCTTTG
>CATIWM010076254.1:0-13739 GCA_949671775.1 Mallotus repandus
AAATGGGAGGATGTTGAAAGTTTTATAAATAATAGCATCATTAATTGAAGATTAAACATAATTAAGACAGGATTGGAATCTAAATAATTTAGCCTTGGCAGTTTGTGTAGGCTATTTTAGTTAGAAAATATAAAAAAAAAACAGCGAGGATATAAAATTATTTGAAATTCTGCATTACTTTCCATTAAAGAGTCTGCAAATATTTATACAAGAGAAAAACAGAATTGCTGAGTAGTGCAAACTGAAAAATAGCTAACAGCATTTGGAACAAATCTTCCCATAACTGATCAAAAATATCTCTTCACATCCCTTTATTCTAGCTAATTAGTTGAAGACTAATTCCTATCAGTTGGTAGCTTGCGTAGATATCTTAACAATTTTTATATTTTTTTGCTGATGTGGTTTTCTCTAATTAGACCTCTTCTTGGTAGTGCTATGCAATTTTCTATGGCTTCAGCTTTCTTTCAGTATCTTATTTTTGTTTTTTCTATGCATTTAATGTTCAAGTTGCATTTTTTAAATATATCTCCGACAGTAGATAAATACTTACATAATTGCGAAGATTTTTCTTGAAAGTATATAGTCTCACTATAGCCCTTAACTTTGGCAGTTTCTGCGGGTTATTTTCATATTTTTTTCTGATTTGGTTTTCTCTAATTGGACCTCTTCTTGGTGGTGCTAGCATTACTTTTCTTGAAATATAAAAATATATATTTCTAATTTTTCATATGTGCATTAAGATTTGTTTTTGAAAGTACATTAAATGCATTTTTAGTGTCATATAGCCTAGACTGATAACCCTATCCTGTTTCTTAGTTTGGTTTTTTAACTATGGTTTTTGCCTTTAGTTTGAGAGTGTATAAATGCATATATTTATCATTGATGTACCTGCAGTATCTATATTTTCTTTTTTTCTCCTAATCACTTCTTTTGTTTTAGTACAACTGGTGAGTTCGGTTACTTATTTAGTACTGTCTTTTTTATTTTTTTATACCTTTCTATTTTATTTTCAGTTTATATTGCTTTTAATTTTTTCTTTAATTTATGTACTTCCTATCATTGTAATTCTGTTGCTTTCCCCCGAAATGGTCGTCGACCATCTGAATTCATTTTGTTATCAACTTTGTTAAAGCTACTTTAAAAACGGTTGAAGTTTTTTTTTTTGGGTAAAAGAAAAGGGTTGAAGTTGGCAAAGAAACATAATATATATATATATATATATATGTATTTATAACCATGTTTCTGGTGAATATGTGTCTGTTATACGGAAAAATCAAAAGTTAACAAAGTCACTTAAGAGGATCAAATCAGCTATAGCTATAGCTACTGCAAATCACCTTATGTAGTTCAACTAGCTAATTGATTAGCTTTTTTCTTTCTTTTCTGTTAGTGACTATGACAGCTATGTTCTTCTTCTCTGCTTGCTTTACATTCTGCTACCACTGTGTAGAAACAACATGTTGTTTATTAGAAAGCTATCACCTTTTGCTTTTTTTGCTTCTTTTTGTGTATACCCGAACTGCTATGTAATTCCTTTTAAGGGATGTGGAGTTGTTGGTTCTCTATAAATATATAAACAACATGCTATTAATCCAAGTTTATTCCTTTCCGGTTTATTTTTCGTTTTATATTGCTTTTATATTGTTCTGAATTTTTTCTTTATTTTATGCACCTTCTTCATTGTAATGCTGTTATTTTTTTCCTCTTCTTAAATTCCCGATGGCTTGCCCGTTCATTTCTATTTTTTTTAAACCAACTTGCTTATGAGTTACTCTAAAGACGATTGTATCTGGCAAAGAAAAAAAAAAAAACACAAGTTGTATAACGATTGGATTAAATATTTGTAATAAAAAGAACAAATAATGCCTTTTCATTTAGTATTCAGATTTTTTTAGAAAATATTGTTGCTTTCTTCATTTACTTCTCAGGCCAAATAATATAAAATAAAAAAAATACTGCTACTAATGTCCCTTACATTTCTATTTCCGAAAAAAAAAAGCACCTAAGATAGATTTTTGCACTAATATTATTTAACTTCAAATTCAGCTTACAAAAAATGAATTATAATTTCTTTTATTATTGAATCAACCAGTTCTTTAATTGAACAAAAGATTAAAAGATATGGAAAACATGGAGGGGAAAAAAACATGCTAGGCCAATGCATATTATAAATTTTTTTCCTTGAAGAAAATTGTAATAATGGATTTTTTTTACAGAAAAAAAAAAAACAACGTTGTAGCCTTTAAATAAAAAAAAATACTTCAAGTTTTTGTCAGACTGCATGCATGCATAATTTTTTCAGGCATTTTATTAGTTGAAAACATTGGGCTATGCTACTTTGAATTAGTTACATGATTTACAAACTAATATTTTTTTCTCGACCCCACTAATTACAAAAAATAAGTATTGTTTTCTTTTAAAAAAATAATAGACATTGTATAAGTTTTTTTTTTTTAACCCGACTCAATTATTTTCTTTAAAAAAAATTGAACCATTTATCTGTTTGTTAAGACAAAAAAAAAAAAAAGACTTGATTTTTTTAAAAAAATGTGTGTTGCCTTTTCCAGTGGTTCAAGCCATCTCCTATAAGTTTTACATCGGCCGTTTCAAAGCACCTTTCAATTTCAGGTATGTTTTCTTACTATTTCTACGATGTATTTGTATGTTCCTAAGTCTATATATTTTTTCTTCGTTGCAATAGTAAGTTCATTCTAAATATTTTGTTATTGATATATACGAATTTGAGCTTTTATTTAGTTTCTTTTGGGACGTGTTACACTGTGCATCTATGGACACAAGAAACAAGCAAATTATTGAAGAAAATGGACTTTTTAACGTTGATATTAACTATTCTAATGTTTACCAAGGTAGCTTTAACAACCTCTAAAATGTCTGATAATTAAAAGGAAAAAAATTCGCTAATTCTTATGTCGACTCCCTCTGATTATACCTTTTCAGATGCACATATTTCTTGCGACATCGTTGAACGCTTTGAAAGCATTCGCGGTTCACTAACAGAATTAGAAACCTCACTGGTCGACGTTAACGTTGCATGTAAACAAATATTTTTTTTAAAATAAAAAATTAATGCGTAAAAAAAATATATATTTATTTTTTCTATTAAAATTCATTGTATTAGATTGCAATGGACAAACATCGACATCTATAATATCGACAAAAAGGAGTCGTTCAACTGCTTTCTCTACAGCTAATCAGACAGACGACCTTCAGCTATCCTCTCAAAATATTTTTATTTACCGACGAAATAAAAGTAACAGTTTTTTTTAGTGTCAAGGCAATTTTTCTTTTTCCGTTAGATATTTATTTCCCTTAAAATTAACAATTTATTTCTTTTACATATTTAAAACTTTTTTAGAGCGCTGGTCGCAAAAGTCGGACATTGGCCATCCTAACAAGCAATGCAAGTTTTGTGGGGCTTTGCATTGGGACGAGGAATCCGTATGAGATTCTGGAAATAATGGAAAAAAAATATACTCACTTTGTTGTAAAAAAGAAAGAATCAAAGTGTCGTTACTCCCACGAACTCCCCTGTTTTTGGATAAACTCCTTACACCTAATGGAAGTGAGTTTGCTTCAAAATTTAAAGAAAATATAAGATTATATAATTCATTGTTTGCCTTTACATCCATAATCGGAAAAATTGATTACGAAATTAATAAAAAACATGGACCGTATGTTTTTAGAATATGCAGTCAGAATCACCGTCTGATTGGTTCATTACTTCTAAAAGATAGCGAACCACCAAGATTTGCACAGCTTTACATATATGATACTGAAAATGAAACGAACAATCAAATTTATTCATTTTTAAATGATGATTCATCCAAGAATGCAAATACTATGATTGTTGAAGGTTTAATGAAAATGTTTGACAAAATAAATTTTCTCGCACAATCATTTAGAATGGCTAGAGAAAGATTTAAAGAAAATGATCTACTACCTATTAGATTGAAGTTGCTAGGTAAACGAGCAAACGATAGTTCTCAATATTCAATTCCCTCATCTTTTGAAATTTCCAGTCTCATTGTTGGGGACTATGGTTTTTACGATAAAAAATGAGATATAACTGTTGAACATAAAAGTAATCAATTAAAACATGTTAGTATTTTGCATCCAAGTTTGATGTCAATGCAGTATCCTATTCTGTTTCCTTACGGAGAAGACGGGTACATGATAGATATCGAATATATAAATGCAAATAGTTTGTCTTCCATTTTAAGAAAATATGTTACCATGAGAGAATAATATGCGTATAGAGTGCAACAAAGAATGGATGAAGGAACAACATTACTGCGCGGCGGCTGTCTATTTCAACAGTTTATTATTAATGCATTTTCATGTATAGAAGAGGAGCAATTGGATTTTATCAGATGAAATCAAAAAAACTTCGTTCAGAGGTATACATCGGTATAAAAAATGCTATTCACCAAGGCATTAGAAATTCTAACGACGTTGGAAAAACTATGATTATATTGCCTTTGAATTTTACAGGCAGTCCAAGATATATGATCGAACATTATCATGATGCAATGACTATATGTAAATTTTATGGTCACCCTGATTTGTTTATAACATTTACGTGTAATCCTTTGTGGCCTGAAATAAAACGAATGCTAGATTACAATAGTAGACAAAGACCATATGATAGACCTGACATTATTAGTAGAGTTTTTAGAGTCAAACTAATACACTTAATAGATGATCTGAAGAAAAATCAGCATTTTAGAGAAACAGTTTCCCTTATTTACATAATTGAATTTCAAAAAAGAGGTTTACCACATGTTCATTGTTTAGTTTGGCTAAATAATGAATCTAAACCAAAAACACCTTCGGACATTGATTTAATAATATCAGCAGAACTTCCATGCATTGAGACCGAACCCAAAGCATATAATTTAGTTTCTAAATTTATGATTCATGGACCATGTGGCGAATTTAATCCTCAATCAGCATGAATGAAAGGTAATAAGTGTTCAAAGTTTTTTCCAAAAAAAGTATCAAAATGAAACATCAATTGACGCCAATGGTTTTGCAATCTATAGACGACGTAATAATGGCCGATACACTATAAAAAATGGTGAAAAAATTAATAATCAGTACGTTGTTCCTCATAATATTGAATTACTTTTAAAGTATGATGCCCATATATGCATTGAATATTGTTGTCGAACAACAATGGTTAAATATTTATTTAAATATATTAGCAAAGGAACTGACCAAATACGTGCGGTTATACACCATTACGGTGGTGCAATTAATGATTCACAGAATTATTCCAAAAATGTTTTTGATGAAATTAAAACCTATTTGGATTGTGGTTACATTTCTCCATGCGAGGCCGCTTGGTGTTTATTTGAATTTTCTATACATCATAGAGAACCGGCCGTCGAAAAATTAGTTATACATCTTGAAAATATGAACCAAATTCTTTTTCGACCTTCCGATAACTTATCATACATTGCGCAAAATTCTAATTTTGCTCGCACAATGTTTACTGAATGGATGAGAACAAATTCTATGTATGAAGATGCTAGAAGTATGACATATTCAGAATTTCCAACGAAATGGATTTGGCATAGCTAGGAAAAAGAATGGACACGACAAAAAAAAGGCTATTGTATTAGTAGAATTGCTTATATTCATCCGAGTTCTGGTGAATTATATTACTTGAGAATGTTACTTGATATTGTTAAAGGACCCAGATCATACGATGATGTCAAAATAGTTTCAGGAATTTTACAATCAACATTTCAATCTGCGTGTAATGCTCATGGTCTACTAGGAAATGATACTGAGTGGATCTATGCTTTAGAAGAGTCAATTTTTTGCCCGACATCTTTTCAATTACATAATTTATTTACAATTTTAATAATTTTTTGTGAAGTCAATGACCCACACAAACTTTTTGACACATTTTGGCATCATTTTGCAGATGACATCAAACATGAATTAAGAACCACATTAAATATTTCTACCGAATCATTATCAGAAGATTATTTAAAAAATAGAGTTTTGTTAGAATTAGAAAAAAATTTCAATCGTAACAATTCATCACTTTCAAATTTTGATTTACCCCAACCAGATTATCCAAGTAATTATGATATTAATAACAGATTGCTACTTGAAGAATTTAATTATAATGTAGAAGAGATGCGCAAAAAACATTTTAACCTTTTACGTTCTTTAAACTGCAAACAGCGTAGGATTTACGATGATGTTATTGATGCTGTAATTAATGGAACCGGAGGTCAATTCTTTGTTTATGGCTATGGTGGTACAGGGAAAACATATTTATTGAAACAATTATATCATTTTTAAGAGGTAATGGTATAGTTGTTTTAGTTGTAGCTTCATATGGCATTGCAGCTTTATTATTATCTAGTGGTAGAACAGCCCATTCTAGATTTAAAATACCTCTCAACATGTCAGATAAGGAAAGGAACACAATTAGCTTGATTGATTGAAGAAACAAAATTAATAATTTGGGATGAAGCACCTATGGCCCACAAGCACTGTTTTGAAGCAGTTGATAGAACTCTAAGAGATATACTTTCGCCTTCCGAAGATGATGGGGAAACTAAGCCTTTTGGTGGAAAAACTATTTTATTTGGTGGCGATTTTCGACAAATCCTTCCGGTTGTTTTAGGAAGTGGTAAAGAAGACATTATTAACGCTTCAGTTACGCATTCGCATTTATGAAAATCGTTTAAAGTTTACAAATTAACCATCAATATGCGTTTGACATCTTCAAATATGTCTCCCTTCGAAGTCAATGAACTTTCAAAATTTTCACAGTGGCTTTTATCTGTCGGTGATGGAACGGCTGAAAATTTTAAAATTGGAACATATGATGATGAAGTAAATTTTATTAAAATACCTGATAATTTAATTTTAAAAAACTTTGATAATCCAATTGATTCGAAAATTAATGAGACATATCCTGACTATAAAAATAAATATTATGATCATTCATATATAAAAGTTAGAACGATTGTCACTCCTACAAATGATGTTGTTGATATTATAAATAAAGAAATGTTAGATTTGGTAAATGAAGATGAAAAAATTTATTATAGTTCAGATTCAATTTGCAAAACATCTTCCGGGGGTGACAAACTGGATATTCTTTATCCAATCGAATTTTTAAATTCGCTTAATTTTAATGGTTTTTCTCAGCATGAATTGCAGCTTAAAAAAATATTCTGATTATGCTTCTTCATAATATAAATCCAGGTATCGGTCTTTGTAATGGTTCTCGATTAATGATAGTCGAATTAAGAGTTAAAATCATAGAAGCAATTATTTTAACCGACTCCAACTGCGGCAAAAAAGTTATTATACCTAGAATTGTTTTAACATATCATGATAATAAATGGCCATTTATATTAAAAAGACGCCAGTTCCTAGTCAGAGTCTATTACTGCATGACAATAAATAAAAGTCAAGGTCAAACACTTGAACGAGTTGGTTTATATTTGCATGATCATGTTTTCACGCATGGTCAATTATATGTTGCACTTTCTAGAGTGACTTCTTACAATGGAATTAAAATTGTTATAAATAGACAAAACATAAACGAAAATAATGAATACGTTGAGCATACTCGAAATATTGTATATTGCGAAATTTTTTATGATATTGTTGTTCATTTTTAAATTATCGTTGTATCGTCCATTTTTTCCAAAATTTTGAATTACCAAATATCTATTATTTATTGTTTGTTTTTATACACCTTAAAGCATGTTCTAATTTTTTTTTATAATTTTTTTTTAATTGCAATTTTTTTTTTCATTTTAATCACAGCAAGCTTATCATCATGTCCTACACAATGTTGTCTGATATTGATAATGCATCAAAAAATATCCGAATTAAATTTTGCATAGCCCGCATTTGGGAGTTTTCAAACATAAGCAATTCTGATGAGACATATAGTTTGAAATTTTTGATGCTCGATGAAAAGGTACTTTGATTAATATTTTTTTTACATATTTTCCTTATAATATGTTTGTTATAAAACAATCTTATTTTTTTACAGGCAAACACAATGCAAGGGATTATACCAAAACAACTTATTGATCATTTTAAATAGATGGTAGTTGAAGGAAAGATGTACCATATGTCTGGCTTCATAATTATACCTGCACAGACAAGCTATAAAGTCAGTCGTCACCCATATCGCATTAAGCTGCTTCGCACTACCTTTTTGCGTGTCATTGACAATGAAGATGATCAAATACCTTTCAATAGGTTTAAGTTTGTTGGATTTGAAGATGTTCGTTCTAGGGTTGGTGATAAAACTTTTCTAACGGGTATGTATATTTGTACTGCTAAATCATATTAGAGAATGCAATTAATAAAAACACATTTTTTGTAGTTCTTATATATTAGCTTTTATAAAAAAAAAATTGTACTTTTTAACATTATCTTTTTGTGTATAGATACATTCGGAAAGATTACATCAATCGAAAAATTTAAAGAAATCTACATTGCTGGTAGAATTGCCAAGAAGAAAAGGATTGAGATAAAAAATGCTGAGTATGTATAAATAATTGAGCAGCATGCTTTGTTTCTTACTAGTTATTTATTTTTTTCATATACCATCTGCAGAAATGATAAATTGGACATAACACTATGGGATAAGGCTGCCGTTATGTTTCCAGATGATGAAGTTTTTGCTCCAGATGATGAAGTTTTTGCTGCAGACGAGCACAGTCCTATTATTGTTGCGTTCCTTTCCATGATTGTAAAAAAATTTAATGGTATTTTTTAAAACTACAAATGCTTTTTAAAATGAATTATTTAATTTAAGTTTAATGTAACATTTTTCCCCGTTATTATACAAATGAAATTTCTGTTAACAGCACGTCAGCAACGAGGTTTTTGATTAACCTTGACATACATGAAATAATTTCTATGAAAAACAGGTGAATAAATTCGTTATTACTATACAATTTTTTTTAAAAAAAAACCTTATATTCCCGATTATGTTTTTAAATATTATTTTTTTTCAGTCTACGTCTGCCTTTTGAAAGGATATCAAAACTTGATTTTGAAATTCATTCTTCTAAGAATATTGAAGCAGACAAGGAAACAAATCGTCGCACAATAGTGCATCTTCTATCACTAGATATTCACTCTAACAAGGTTAAAAACCTTTTTTTTAAATAATATGTAATCTACTTATATATATAACGCACAAATAAAAATTAATTTACATTGTTTTTAGGGCATAAAATTCACGTGTAAGGCAACAATCAAAAGCGTTGACGCCACAAATGGTTGGTGGTATAGAGCATGCCCACAGTGCAAAAGCAGTGTTCAAAGTTATAATGAACAAATGTGGTGCAATAATTGCAGAGTCCTTCATGATCCTCCAATACACTGGTAATGATATGTTGATGTTTTTAAAATATTTGTTTAAAATAATTTTAAAAAATCTAATGCCTTATGTATTTCGTGTTTATTTTAAAATTTTAGGTACAAGCTAAATGCAATCGTTAAAGATGCAACCAGAGCAACATCTTTTTTAATTTTTGGGCAATTAGCTGCTGATCTTATCGAATTGCCTGCCAGCACATTGGTAAATAGTTATAAGGATCGCAATTCAGTCCCACCTTTGATGACGCACATTTATGGACTTAATAGAATATTTCAAGTTGTCATCAGCAACAAAATAAAAGATCCATATGATCTTTCTTTTAAGGTTGTTCATATATTTCGCGATAATTGTACCGATGTGCACATAAAGTAGGAAAAAATACAAAGTGACTCTGTGAATACTACATTGCTTCACAAACCCGTATCTTCTACATCAGTTGGGTCATCCAAAAGATCACTTGATTTTTCAAGCAATAGTGGAAGTCCTATCGGTGTTTCATTGGGAGAATCGCAAGCTGTTGAGGTACCAGTTACTTTAATAACAATTGGTCAGCTGCAAGTGGATCTATTTCCAGATGAATCACCTGTCAAAAAAAATATGCACAAGGTCCCATCATTATATTATATTTCAATTTTTTTTTTAACAAAAAAAAATACAATTAACAAATTTTTTTTGTACATATTTTCAGGATTGATGATTCCAGCACAGTGAGAACATTAATACGCTTTCTGCTTTCCAATTAAGAAATAATAAACTCCTGTTTCTTACTATAAATTATTTACATTTTGCAGCTTTTTAAAACTTCTAATAAATAAATATGGTTGTAATATTCGTTGCTTAATCTATTTCGTTTAGTTTTTTTTGTTATATTATTTTTATCATTTTTATTCTCAATATTAAAATATTTTAACATTCCTTGTGGCGGAACGTGGGTAAACTTTCTCGTTTTAAATATAAAACCAAAAACAAGAATTCATTGAGGAAAGAGGTAAGGGTAAGCCACCCGCATCTCAACTTCAGTCTCCTATGTGTGCTCCTCCATATTGTTGTTCCTCCATAACACTTTGACCAGTGGAATCTGCTTTGAACGCAACTGGCGAACTTGATAATCAACAATCACAACTGGTTCTTCCTCGTACGTCAGATCTTCATTCACTTCCACGCTCTGAGGCTGCAACACGTATGAAGGATCTGAAATGTACATCCTGAGCGTCGAAATGTGGAACATTGGATGCACTTGTGACAAATTCGGAGGCAAAGCCAACCGATAGGCAACCATGCCAACTCTCTCCAGAATCTCAAAAGGTCCTATGTATCTCGATGCCAACTTTCCCTTCTTGCCAAATCTCATAACACCCTTCATTAGTGACACCTTCAAAAATACATAGTCTCCAACTTCATCCCAACAAAGAGGGGATCTACTGTTTCTTCCATACAAAACTTTATATGGCGCCATTTCAATATTGCTATGGTAGCTGTTGTTATAAGCAAATTCTACCAATGTAGATAATCATCCCAACTGCCTCCAAGATCCATTACACACATTCTCAATACATCCTCAAGTGTCTGGATCGTCCTCTCATATTGACCATTTGTCTGAGGGTGAAAAGCAGTACTAAAATCAAGTCTTGTGCCCATTGCTTCCTGCAACTTCTGCCAAAATTGAGAGGTAAAAACAGAACCTCTATCAAAAATAATGGAAACAGGCACTCCATGAAGGCACACAATATGCTTGACGTACAATCTAGCTAATTTAGCCATAGGATAAGTAGCTTTAACTGGCAAAAAATGAGCTGATTTGGTTAGCCTATCCACTATCACCCAAATGGAATCGTATCCATTTCTTAAATGAGGCAACCCTATCACAAAGTTCATAGTGACTCTCTCCCATTTCCACTCAGGAATCGGAAGAGGTTAAAGCTTCCCAGAAGGCTTCTGATGCTCAGCTTTCACTTGCTGACAAGTTAAACACTTAGAGACAAAATCAACTACATCCTTCTTCATTCCATCCCACCAGTAAAGATCTTTTATGCTGGGCTACAATTTCGTATTGCTTAGATGTACACTGTAGGCTGCATAATGAGCTTCTTGTAGGATCTCTTCCCTTAAATTATTCGCATGAGGAACACACAATCGTCCACTGATCCACAAAACACCTTCATTATCAAGGTTAAAATTAGTGAACTTCCCTTCATGAATCTTCTCTACAAGCTCTACCAAAACAGGATCTCGGCTCTGAGCTGCCTTGATCCTATCCCTCAACACTGATTTGATTCTAAACTGAGCTATCAGTCCACCAGATCTGCTTATCTTCATCATCAATCCTTGATCCACTAACTGGTGCATCTCTTGGATCAAAGGTCTTCTCTCTACACTAATGTGAGCAAGACTACCCGAGGACTTTCTACTCAAGGCATCTGCTACCACATTAGCCTTGCTTGGATGGTATAGAATATCACAATCATAATCCTTTATAAGTTCTAACTATCTCCTTTGCCTCAAGTTTAGATCTCTCTGCTGGAAGATATACTTCAAACTCTTGTGATCAGTGTAAATCTCACAAGTTACCCCGTACAAATAATGTTTCCAGATCTTGAGAGCAAAGATCACTGCGGCCATCTCTAGGTCGTGAGTAGGATAATTCTATTCATGCTTCTTTAATTGTCTAGAAGCATAAGCTACTACCCTACCATTCTGCATCAACACACAACGTAGACCAACTTTGGAAGCATCACAATACACAGTGAACTTGTCCTCTCCATTAGGTAAAGTTAACAGTGGAGCTGTGGTCAATTTCTCCTTCAGAAGCTAAAAACTATTCTCACAAGCTTCTGACCAAACAAACTTCACATTCTTCTGAGTTAGGCAGATCATAGGTGTTGCAATTCTTGAGAAATCCTGAACAAATCGCCTAAAATACCCAGCCCAACCCAAAAAACTTTGAATCTCAATGACTGTTGTCGGTCTAGGCCACTTAAATACTGCCTCAATCTTCTGTGGATCAACCTGAATACCATCCTTAGACACTATATGTCTAAGGAATGCTACACTCTCCAACCAGAAATCACACTTCGAGAATTTAGCATAAAGCTGATGTTCTCTCAGTGTTTGTAGAACTGTCCTCAAGTGATATACGTGTTCTTCTATACTCTTCGAATACACCAGTATATCATCAATGAACACCACTACAAACTGATCCATAAATGTTCTGAACACTCTGTTCATCATATCCATGAAAGCAGCTATTGCATTAGTTAACCCGAAGGACATCACCAGAAACTCATAGTGGCCATATCTAGTACGAAATGATGTTTTAGGAATGTCAGCTTCAATGATCCATAACTGATGATAACCTGACCTCAAGTCAATCTTGGAGAAGACTTGTGCACCCTGAAGTTAGTCAAACAAATCATCTATCCTCGGAAGAGGATACTTATTCTTAATTGTCACCTTATTCAGCTCTCTGTAATCAATTCACAGTCTAAGTGTACCATCCTTTTTCTTCACAAACAGGACTGGTGCACCCTAAGGAGAAATACTGGGTCTAATGAAACCCTTGTCCAATAAATCTTGTAATTGCTCCTTTAACTCTTTTAACTCTGTCGGAGCCATCCTATAAGGCGGCATAGAGATAGGAGCTGTGTCTGGAACCACATCAATGCAGAATTCGATCTCCCTGTGAGGTGGTAAACCTAGCAACTCATCAGAAAAGGCATTTAGAAATGCACATGCTCCTGGAACATCTGAGATGGATGTCTTCTCCACTGTAGTATCCCTGACTAATGCCAAGTATCCCTGACATCCTTTTCTCAATATCTTCCTAGCCGTGATAGCGGAGATAAGATTTTGAGGTGTAGAACTCTTGTCACCCACAAACTTAAATTCTTCATCATTCAAGATTTTGAAAATCACCTCGTAACTCCGACAATTAATAGTGGCATAGTGCTGAGATAACCAATCCATCCCAAGGATCACATCAAAATCCATCACATCCAGCAACACCAAGTCCACTGACAATTCTCTTCCCTCTACTAACACCAAACACCCAAGAAGCACAACATCAGTGTCCAACGAGTCACTTAGAGGTGTGGCAACAGATAAAGGAACTACCATCCTCGCAGCTTGCCAACCCGACTTAGACGTAAAAATAGGAGACACAAAAGAATGAGTAGCACCTAGATCAAGCAAGACTCTAGCGTCAAAGAAACATATCAGGAGTGTACCTACGACAACGGCATTGGAAGCCTGAGCATCTTGCTAAGTAAGAGTGAAGACTCTAGCCTGTCCTCTGCCTCCCTACTGGCCGGTGGAAGCCTGACCAAAGCCTCTTGTGCTACCT
>CATIWM010076334.1:0-11924 GCA_949671775.1 Mallotus repandus
TAACTTTGTTTGCATATCCATCTCATTATCTACTCGGTTAATATAATATTTACATCAATTCCCTGTGGATCGACACCCTACTTGCTCTATACTAAGTCCTTAGAGACTAGGGTTATATAAATACAATTCTACCCGCTTCAACCATCACCCCTCGAACTGAGCTTAGACTTTCTTTGATTTGGAAACCTCTCCTTTCGAAGATGAACCTAAACCCAATCACCAGGTTGGAACATCATTGGAATTCATCCTTTATTAACCCTCTCGACCACTTTTCCATTTTGCTTCTCAATCCTCTCTTTACATTGCTTGTGTAGCTTTTGTATCAAATATGCCTTAGAAGAACCATCAACACTAACAAACTTGTTAAGAGGCAAAGGAATCAAATCAATAGGAGTTAAAGGATTAAAGCCATATACAATTTCAAATTGTGATGTGTGTGTAGTGCTATGAACAGCCCTATCGTATATAAATTCAACAAATGGCAACAAATCCTCCCATGATTCCAAATTCATAAAAATCAAAGCACGAAGTAATTGAACCAACGTCCTATTCTCAACTTCAGTTTGTCCATCTGTTTGTGGATGGAAAGTAGTAGAAAAGAGCAATTTATTTCCTAACTTACCCCATAATGTCACCAAAAGTGACTTAGAAATTTAACATCTCTATCACTAACAATGGTCCTAGGTACTCTATGCAAACGCACAACTTCCCTAACAAACAAATCAGCAATATGAAAAACATCATCACTTTTATGACATGGTATAAAGTGAGCCATCTTACTAAACCTATCCACAATAACAAATATACTATCTCTACCTTTCCTAGATCTAGGCAAACCAAGAACAAAATCCATAGACAAATCTGTCCAAGGAACATCAAGGTTTCTAAGATAGTAATTCACGGGTTCATAATCATTAGGGTTCATGGTTCTATTCCTTAGAGGTTCTTAACACTTCCCTTCTAATCTATCCTAAGATTTTAGATGACGAGAAATTCTATTTCTAACATACAACCAACTCTCACAAAAGTTATACAAATAAAGAATGAATATTTGAGAGTTTGAGAGCTTTGATGAATATTAAGATAGAAAATTATAATAAACAAGTGTCTCTTAATTTTAATTGAGCTCAAGTAGGTGTTTATATAGATAAACACTCAAAAATATGGTTATTGAAGATGTCAAACATGTCTCCAATGGCTCTTTTTTAAATTAAAAAATATGACAGTTAGGATGTCACTATAGCAGCAGAGCTTCAGTTGCAGCCTACTGTTCACTTTAGCTTTCTGTCACCATAGCAGCTCTTGCTTCAGTCGCAGCCTACTATTCATCTCACAATTTAAAAATGTGTCCGTTGGGTTGTCACCATAGAAGTAGAGCTTTAGTCGCAGCCTACTGTTCATCTCAGCTTTCTATCTCTATAAAAGCTTTGCTTTAGTCACAGGTTACTATTTATCTCAGCTTTCTGTCACTATAGAAGCTTTGGTTCAGTCGCAGGTTACTATTCATCTCAGCTTTCTGTCATTATAGAAGCTTTGCTTCAGTCACAAGTTACTATTCATCTCAGCTTTCTATCACTATAGAAGCTTTGCTTTAGTTGTAACTTACTATTCATCTCAACTTTCTGTCACTATAGAAGCTTTGCTTCAGTCGCAGCTTACTATTCACTAAATTTTAACTTGGCTTTCATTTGAGTCCTAACTTATACAAACTTAAAATAAATATATTAAATGCTCAAAATTAAGTTTATTAAGATTAAAATTAAGATTGATTATTGCTAAGGTCAACAAATCACTAGCCTAAAGTGAAGGATGGCTGGTTTTTATTGGATGATCAACCAGCCAGCTGTTCTTCATATTTTTATAAAAAAAAGTTAGTTTTTAGGTTTTTAAGTGCTTTAGGGTTAATTTTAGTTCTCTAGTGTTTGTGTCTTTCAAGAAAGAAATGCATGTCTGCTGCAAGGTGATGGTAATCTAGTGTAGGCTAAGGCATGGTACGAGAAATTGCCTGATGTTATTCGGGCTTAAGTGACTACTACAGGTGTTGAGGCATTCCTTACCATTTCACCTTTTGATGGTCACTAAATAGGTAATCTGGTGCCTTAAGAATGTTGTTGAATCAATGGTAGAATCCACTCACACTTTTCAATTCATGTTTGGGGACTTTCCAAACTAATTACATCTCTTATCATCAAGATATTTGGCTATAAATAAACACTACTAGATTCCAATAAGGATTAATGGATAATCAAAAAGGAAAAACTATACTAAAAAAATATTATAGAAAAGAGGTATGACTCTTAGTTAGAAAAATTGAGAGAAAATAAGAAAAATCAACCAAAATTCTACCTTTTTTTATTTCTCTCTCCAACCTCCTTTTAGTCTCTCCCTAAAAAACAACCTCAATATTCTTGCAAACCCTCTCTAATCCCAGCACAAAAATCTTTGCAAAAATAATCTCAAATCAACCTTTAAACAATCATCAAACTCTACTTCATTAAAATCACCCTAACCTCACTTTCTTGATTCAATTTTTTATTTTTTATGAGTTTCTGCTCAATATTTGTGGACAAACACTTTTAGAAATACCTTTTGATTGTCATTTGTCTTTATTTTCGGGTTTGGAGACTTAATCCTTTAATTTTGCTCAAATTAATTCATGTTCAGAGCTGAACTAGAGTGGATGGCCAGTTTTTCTTGATGAACAGCTGGCCAGCCATCCACCTCCAAATTTTGGCCATGGTCATCCATTTGGCCGGATAAATCTTATCCCAAATCTAGCCAAAAGGCCTCAACTTTAGACACTTCCATTTCTTGCTCTAAAATGATTCTAATGATGGTTTAAGATGCTCCTAAATGTATATGGATATTTATATAACATCTAAATGAACATTAATGGTACTAGGATGATTAGAATATATTTCTTTCCAATTTTTATATTTTTAATAATTTATTTTTAATGTTCAAGCCTTGGTTTCAAATTTATTTTCTCTATTCATAATTTATGCTGTGATTGGTGCTTTTGGTTGTTGATCAAGATCAAGATGCAATTCCTTTGTTTGTTATTGTGATGGTGATTATATGTTGATTTCTTAATTGATTTGAGATGATATGAGTACTTGGCTTTATATTGGTTTTGATTTTATTTGATTTGTGACTATTTGTGTGCAATCTTTGTGTGGCTAAGTGCTTTCCCCTTTCATTTTGGTTTTGAAATTATTTGTTTGTTATTAAATGATGAGATAGTGAATATAAAGTCTATTTTTTATTTGTTTTTATTATGTGATTCTTGAAGAACTTGATGGCCACTATTTGATAATTTGGCATTTATGAGGACTAACCTTTTGTCTAGAGTGTTTCCTTTAATTATTATTAACTCACAATCTAGTTTCTTGTGTTTATTACTTGTTGATTATTATAACTAACCCTCTTTTGTTGTCTTATTGATTATGGTTACTAACTCTTTTTTTTTTTTTTTTTTGCATTCTTGCATTTCATGCATTCTCATGTTCTTGTTTGCATTTTATTTGCTTGATTACGTATCACTATCATGGGTATGCCTTATTTTTAGATCTTTATATGCATTTTGTATGCACTTCAACTTGCATACTATCATTGTAACACCCATACCCTTAAATGTAAGTTAAGTAATGCATATAGTTGGGCTAGTGTATCGGATCGAGCCACGACTCATACTCGGTCAAGGAGCGAGAATTTTTAAATTTTGATGACACTAAAAATGAGTGAAATTATGAGAATAAATGGTATTAGGACTAAAAATGAAGTGAAGAGTGAGAATTAAAAATTTTAGGATGCTACGAACTCAATTGAAATAAATAGTCATCCTAGAATGAACAATGGAAAGCTTGAGGGTTTATATGTTACTTAAGATTTTTATTAAGGGCCAAAAGGAGTATTTTACATTTTTAATTATCCTAATAAGCTTTGGATCCTTCCAAGTCATGGTTGTATGCTTATATATGAATATATTCATAAATAAATGAAAGAAATTAACTCTTGCCTTGAAAGGAAACGAGGGTATATAAAGAGCTAATTCAATTCTTCTTGTAGAAGTTGATTTTCAAGTGAAATTTGAAGATCTAAAATGCTTTTTAGGATGTAATATTCACCCCTAAAGCCTGTGGTAATTGATTTGGCAAGTAATTTTAGTGTTTTAGTGGATTTGAGTTAGGATTAACAAGCAGCAGTTTTTGGGCTTTGAGTTCCTACTTTTTTCAGTCTCTATGTTTTGATCATAACTTAAGCTAAAAAAACTCCAAATTAAAATTAGTTTGATTCTAAAAAAAATTAAGGAGTCTTTTGTAATTCTTTAGTTTTGAGCTAAAGCTGATTTGCATATATGATGGTCTAAAAGAGAAGTAATTTTTAATGCTCAATCTATTTGAGCAATTGACCTAGTTGTGTTTTGTCATCTATAACTCCCTTTGTAGTTGTCCAAATGAAGTGAAATTTTTATAGCTTGTATTATACATATAAATCTAAGACTTTTTAAACTTTGGATTTAAAATTCATTTTCTACAAGTTTAAGAAATTTTTCTAATTTTGGCCCGAAAATAACCTTTTTTGAATTAATGAACTTCATTTGTAGAATTGAGATCAATTGCATATTTTGCATATAATTTGGGGGATGTATGATTATATCAGTGTATAGGATTGTTATGTTGATGATTCATAAATGAAATTGCATGTGTTAGGTGCTGGAAAAGGCAACAGAGTTGCTAGTGTGAACTAGGCAAGTTGTAATGTCGGTTGTGTGTGTTTATAGGTTGTTTTGGTGTGTAGATGTTCAAGCCCTTTAAATCCTTTTATATCAGCAAAAAAAGTTCTTTTAATTATGTTTCATGAACCTAAATTGATGTATTGAAATTGTTTTAATTCAACTTGTTATTACTTGAATTACTTATTTAAGTTTCAAGCTTTAAAACTATAATGGTTTCAAGTTTACAAGTTTAATATGATACTACAATATGCTTTGTTTAGGCAATTTGATTTGAGAACATTTTAGTTACTTGATAAATTGAGATATATTTGATTTCCTTACTTTGGATTATGATGAGAGGTGTTTTGATTTTGAATACTTTTTTGAATAACAAATGTGATAGAAATGCTTTGACTATTTATTTAATGAAAATTGTATTTGGTTTGTGTATTACCACCCTGTATGAGTTGTTAAATGTGCACATTTAAGATTATATTGGTTGTTATTTTACTTAATAAACAACAGGACACTTGATTGCAGGACAGTGAAAGGAGAAGGGCCATTCTGTGCTAATGTTGTTGAAGGGTTAGACTTCAAGCGCATCTAAAGAGTGAGTTCATGATGGCATGTACGTGATCGCCAGGTTCTGATGCTTGTTATAGGGTTGTTAATACCTATGAAAGGTGATATTGATGTTTGAAAAGAATGTGTTTTACTCAATGAATCTTTATGTAAGTTTGAAAGCAATAATGACTTTGATATTTCAAATGGTTTATTATTTGATTTTAGTTACTCTAGTATTTTAATTTGAGAAGTTTATTGTGTTTGGTTTAACTAAATTGTTTTCTGCTTGTAACCTCTATTCACTGAGTATTTATGTATTCATTTTACTTTGTTTTCTAAACTTTTTCAAACAACAGGGCTTGATAGTGAATGGATTGAGTTAAGAGAGTATGTATTCAAGTTCCAGAGTAAGGCTGGCCAACATCCTCATTAGAGAAGCCTTGTATTTTTATTTCTTAACCCTATTTTTATGAGTATTGTAATTGAATATGTTCTAAAGTCAAACAATGGTGGCTATGCTATATGTAAAGCAATTGTTTGGAAATGTGTTTTATATTACTTTAAGGATGTTCACTGCCATGTTCTTAGTAAACAAACATTAAAATCAATATAGTTTTAAAAGGTGTGGTTTCTTATATTACTCAATTATTTTATACTATAGCTATTATACCTAAACATATTAAATTGCAAAAATTCTTATTTTCTAAATACATCATCTGAACAACATCAAACTTTTCTAAGAGATTGTTTTCAATTATTTTAACAAAACTAATTATAATTATAATGCAATTTGACTAAATTAAGTGCTTGCTGAGTGGTTGGTTGTAAATGTCCATCTCAGGCTACATGAGATGAGGTGTAACAATCATTCTTGCATGTACCCCAAAATTTGCATTTATTTACATGCACCTCGAATTGCATCATGCATCATATGCATTTGCATGTACCCGAAATTTATTATAGCATGTGTGAATCATGCATTTGCATTAACATATCATCTCTTGCATCTTATACAAATCTTGTTATCAAATCTCAAAGCTCCCAATTTCCCAAGCTACTAACTACTACTAACTTTTATTAACATACAACATTTATTTTTCATGTTATTTATTCTTCAAGCACTTACATTTATCGTTTATTCTTTATATTGTTCATGTTCATCAATTCTCAATCTCAATCTATATATATAACTAAATTATTTATATCTATGTCTATACATACATACATATATATATATATATATATATATATATATTCATATTATATATCATATATATTTATATTATAATTTTCTATCTCATTCTTTTTATTGCTTTTTAATCTTCATCATATTTCAATCTCAATTTGGCCTTAATCAACATCATCTTCCTTCTTCCTCATATATTGTTATTATTATACTATTCTTTTATTTTATGCTTGTTATTTATTATTACCGTCTTGATAAACTACTCCATTTCAATTTTCATTTTTTATGTCTTAATAATAATCGTTGAAAGGTGATAAATGAATATATTATTGTTTATTTGTTTCATATTGTGGAGATTCATGTTTCTTCCAATCAAACTTTCTTTCTTTATCTCCTTGAATTCATTCTTTTTAATAATTATTTTGATATAAAATATGTCATGTAGATAATGTTGAAATATTGATTTTTCAAATAACTTGGTTTTCATTTCTCCTTCTAATTTTTTTTATGTTAATTTTTCATTATTTTCATTCTCTGATGCTAAAATATTTCATAATAATAAAACTTACGATTGTCTTATGAGCTTTAACATAATTTTCTTAATGTGAATTACTCTTTACCACATTTTATAATTTTATTACTTAAGTCCTTTATTTTGTTAAAATTTTATTCAAGCATGTTTCTATCATTTCCTTAAAATCTACATTTTAATTCTTTTTATTTTGTAGAATTCATATCTAAATATATTTTTATCTCCTCTTTTCAACTTTGTTCCTAAATTTTTATTTCAATTATTTAATATTTTCCTTTCAACCAAATTGTTTTTATCTTAATTTTATAACTACTATTCTAAATTATCTTTTTATTTATAAAAACCTTATTTTTATGAATATGTGCTATGTAGATATTATTTGGTGCATAATTTAATGTGTGCTTTATTTTTAAATCTTGGTCTTTGATCCAACCAAATCCCAAAATCTTTTATTTCCATACAAATATTCAATTCTTCTTATATTTTTTAATTTTGATTTTTGATGGTGATTGTTAAAATCATGGAAAAATAATAGTTTGTAGCATGTATTTAATCTATGTAAGGTACAAGACAAAGGTTTTGAAGTATAATTTCATGGATTATTCATATTATAAATTAAGAGTTTTAAGATGCCCAAACAATTATCATCATGAAACTTAGTCAGATTATTTTCTTGAATTATTTTCTAAAATTCATTGTTTTAAATATTCTTGTTTACGTTTTCATAAGTTCTTTTGAATAAAATTTTTATCTATAGTTTTTAGCACTTTTACATCCCTTCCTTTCTTTTAAAATTTTATCTTTTTCTAATAAATGGCCCCAAATTTCAATTATTAAAGACAACAAGGAGGAGTAGGTGCTTATAAAAGTGTTTTCATTTCTAACCCTCTATCTTATTTATTGTTTCTTTACATGATTTATTTAGAATAACATGCTTTTACCAAGTCTACCATGATTGCCACAATATATAGAATTAGATATGCCATATTCGCCATGCTAACTTAGGGAATAATATATGTACCATATGATCATGAATTTCCTTTACAATATCGATGTATTATGCCACATCTAGGGGTGTGCATCGATCGATTTCGGATTGATTTGGTTTTCATTTTTTTCAAAATGTTAAAACCAAACCAAACAATGATCGATTGAGTTGGGTGTCAGTTGGTTATTCAACTAACCAATTAAAATAAATAAATTCAAAGAAACAAAAAAAAAACATTTCCTAGTGGCGTAAGGGTTGTAGGGCACATCTTTCCTCCTCTAGAACCAAGTTCGAATCCTAGACAATGCATTTTTGCCTATCTTTTAGGCATATTTGCCTTCCTTTTTGTCTTCTTAATAAGGAAAAATTATATAGGTTATGGGATTTGAACCCACAACTTAATGAAAGGTATATAAACACCTCACCATTTGGCCACATATATTTTAATAACATATTTTAGGTGTATATATATATTATTAATAAATTTCAATTTTCAGTCGACTCAGTTACCCAACCGAAATTTACAAATCATCAAAAATGAAAACCAAATTGACTCAGTTTAATTCCAGTTTCGTTTTGCTTTTTCAGACCGATTTGATTTTGCACACCCCTAGCCACATCCATGCGTTATGTGATATCCATGCATTATGCCATTACCATGCATTATCCTATGTTCAAGCATATTATATATAGTTATAGTGTGTGTGTGTGTGTGTATAGATATTATTATTAATAAATTTCAGTTTTCAGTCGACTTGGTTACCCAACCAAAATTTACAAATCATCAAAAATTAAAACCAAACTGACTCAATTTAGTTCCAGTTTCGGTTTGGTTTTTCATACCGATTTGACTTTGCACACCCCTAGCCACATCTATGCATCATGTCATGTCCATGCATTATGCCATTACTATGCATTATCCTATGTTAATGCATATTATATATTGTTATAATGTGCTTGTATGTAAATATTATCTTTACATTTGCATTTAGTGATTAATCCAAAATAGTACATATTTCTTAGAAGTATTGCGTTAACTAGTAAGGTCGACTCTGCTCATCATATGGATAATATAGGGATGCCATAAATATAAAGAGTTTGCTTCTACTAACATCAACATTCAAACCTAATTGCTTTATCCGAATTTGATTTCAAATGAAGGATCCAAGCTTTTCTAGTCCCTAGCTGGACAATTTCTTGGGTGATACCAAGTGGTGACTCCCTATATCTCCTGATTGGATTTTAAGGTTGTAAATTTATTTGTGCCATCTTTAGGTGCTCTTCTAATATGTCCTTCACTGTCCCACTATTTTTTGATAACAAGAAAAAAGAGATCATGATCCAAATAGTGTCTAGTCAACGCACTGGCCTCAACAATCATAAGAGTTTTCCTTCTCTTTTTTGGATTTTTTACTAGTTGACTAAGTCAAAGTAAGTTAAATATTCCTTTTTGAGCAAGGATTCCTTTCCTAACTTATGTAATAGTTGTTCCACTGTATTAATTAGTCCTAATTCTCATATATATATATATATATATATATATATAAGGACTCTTATCCAAATTAATTAAATTTTTTGCTCCTTGTATAATTTAGCCAATTTGGATTCAACTGTGCATATACAAGGCTGTTTTGATTCATTTTGCTTCTCTCTTTAAATCTTTGTGTTCTAATGATTTTTTACATGTATTTTTATTTCAATTTGAAGCTTTCTTACATTATTAGCTCTTCTAATTAATTTTTTTCATTTTGTTATTTTCCTCAACTAAGCTTTAAAGTTCAAATTTTAAAATTTGCCACATCTAATTGATTGCTCCTTTTGATTTGTTGATATTGATTCTTTTAAGAACATAAAGAGGGCTAGTTTTAGTGGTAAAAGGAAAGAGTGGTAAGATCATCATTGGGAAAAGCCAAAATAGAGTGGAACATGAGTCATCATAATTTGATTTGAGAGCAAACATGTAAGGGGGTATTATAAGGATTTTTTTTCTATTTTTCTAACTTGATTTTTATGTTATGAATTTAGCATATAATGAAGAGAGTTCATCTTCAAGTATTTAATTGTTATAAACAATGAATACACTTAATAAGATGGAGATGAAGATACAAGAAAATCAATCACATCAAAGGCATGGGGACAATATTAAATCAAGAGTATAATATAACTTGGAAGATATGCCTTATTTCTAAGTAAAAACAATCCTTATGCTTACTTGAAATGGGTGCAATAAATAGAGGAGGTGTTTTTGTTGATGACAGTACGTCAACTATGCACTATTTGGATTACGATCCATTTTTCTTTGTTATAAAAAAATTGAGGGAATGTGAGGGGAATATTGAAAGAGCTTCTAGGGATTACATTAATGCACTTACAACCTTATGACCAACTAGGAGAAATAGGGAGTCACCACTCAGTATTAGATAGCTAAATATCACAACAACAAGTAATCAACAACCTAGGAATTATAAGTTATAAGTAAACTTACAATCTCCTAAGTTTGATGTAGACCATAAGTATTCTACAAGTAATAGATCTTTTGGTTTAACTCTTGAATCAATGCTTAGCCTCCCAAGTCTAAGGCCTCTAGCTTAAAACACTAAAGCTTTGCCAATCACCTTCATGCCTTAATTAAGTCTAGTAGCAAGTGCCCTCTTCAATTAACCCTTGTAAACTTGCACCAACACAATCTTTAGTAAGAACTTGTAGAGTTTATTTTGTGTATATGTTGCTTTTCCTTTTGGTATATTTTCTTACCAAAATCTCTACTCACTTTTTCTTTTCTCTACACACACATTAATCTCATTAAGGCATTGATTGACTACTCTTTGTGAGCTACCACTAACTCCTCCTTAAAACTCTTCTAAGGATATATGTAGAGAAAGTAAGTAAAGATGGTAGTGCATAGATTGAACTTGTCTTACACCAAATCATTATATGCCACCTTGACATCGTAGGGAACAACTTATACAAATATCTTACTAGTGTTCAAAAATGATGTAGAGATTTAATCACATCTCATGCATTAAGACTACATACATTCTCTACACTAATTAAGATAACCATTATCCTTATCTTGCCCCAAAGTCAACAATTTACACATTAAAGATATATCAAGCCTAATATGCCAAAAATGACTCGTACATGTATTCATGGACTTGGGCTTGGTTATTGGGCCAATAAATGGGCTAATCCCAATTGATAACTCATATTTATATATATATTTTTATGTCAGTTTTATTTTAAATATCTATGTTTATAATTTTATTATTGTGTATTTTATTTTAATTCAGTGTATTATTTAATAATAACCTTTGTTTTTGGTATTGGGCTTAATTTTGTGAATTTAATGTCATTTAGGCCATATTTGGAAGTTCAGAACTATCAAGGCCCAATTTCCATTCAGTCCGGCCCAAGCCTGCGTCCAAGCCCAGCAGTCAGCCCGCAAAGCGCGACCAGCCCGCTCCGCACGGACCGTGCGAAGAGCTGCGCGCTCTGCACGGACCGTGCAGAGAGGCGTGCGCTCAGCACGGACCGTGCAGAGAGGCGTGTGCGCAAATCCATCAGTGCACGCTCCGTGCCAGCCTCGCGCACGCCCCGTGCAAACCGAGCCCTTCTCCGCATTTTTTAGTCCAGTAGCCACTCTTGCACATGGGTCAGCAACACGCTCTGTGCCTAGGACCCGTGTGCGGAACTTTCCCTAGCCACGGTCCGTGCAACTTATTCCCACCTCGTGCTCATATTTACTGAAGTATATAAGGCATCGAAAACCCTAGTTTTAGGGTGTGGTGGATTCTACAGGACACGAGAGAATGACCTAGCTGCAAAAAGGAGGCAAAAAGGAGAAGAAATACTCAGAGACATTGTTCTTAGGAGAAGATCATTACTGCTTATTTGTCTCTGTTGTTTTGATTAACATTATGTCTGGCTAAGTCTATAT
>CATIWM010076351.1:0-11765 GCA_949671775.1 Mallotus repandus
AAACAATAAAGAACAGGAGGAAAAGAAAAAAAATAAAAAAAAAAGAAAAAATGAGAAAATAAAAATTATAAAAAGGTCAAGGAAGAACATGAGTTGAGGTAAAAGTGTAATAAATAAAAATTGAGTGCATTTGAATAAATAAATTTAAAAATAAAATATTTTTAGTAAATTTCTTTCAATCAAGCCTAAAAGCCCAGTATGCCTAATGCCTCCCCAGTATTAATATTTTTGTTTAAATTTTTATATAATTATTTTGCTTCATCATAAATAGATTTAGATAATAAATATAAACTTTAAATATTGTTTAGGGAGAAATTTAGTCTCATTATCATGAAAATTAATTTAAAGATATTTTAATCCTTTAGAAAAAAAAAAAGGTTTATAATTGGAAGATATTTTATTTGGATTCACGTTAGGATCTCACTATATATTCCTTAAAAAAAATGAAAACTGAACTACTCATTCACCAGTTCATGTGCTCATTTTTAACAATATTCGAGTTATTTTCGAGTATATATGTGAATTTATACAAATAAAATTAAAATTATTAAATTAATTTTTATTTAATTATAGTTATTAATATATATTACAAATATTTATATATAAAAATTTATGATTATAATTAAATAAAATTAATGTAATAATTTCTGATTTTATTTATATAAATATATGTATAATGTAGTAAGAGTTTAATTTTTTTTAATAATCTTAAATAATCATCCGCCAATCCAGATTGTTCTCACTGCATCCTAAAATCTGTGTTAATACTGATTTGGTCCTTATATTTTGCTCTCATTGAAAGAATTAGATCTTATCCCAGCATTTAGTCTTACAGGAAATCATACTATTATTATTTTATATCACATAAATTACTACATTAAATTTTTATTCTAAATTTGCACTGTTTATAATTATTGTTTTATAAGGAGATATCCAAAGATATGTGTTATATTTTATATATAAGATCCCAATATTTTTATTCTTTGTTGTTCCAAAACTGAATGGTTCACTTATGATAAGGTCAATTCATCAAGTGAAAGAAAGATTAATGTAATGTTATTGAAGGACAAAAAAAAAGTCTTGATTTAAGTATCATCAATAATATCCGATCAAAGTTCTTTTTTTAATTAAATGGAGGTGGAGTCGCCATCTCCATAACAACTAGTTATTTTTTTAAAAATTTATTAAGCTTTTTTATTTATTTATTTGCACCTAAAATGGGATGAATTTTATAAACGTGGATTTCATTTTCATTGCTCATTTATTTAATATATTTTCCTTGACTTTTTTTTCGTAACATTTAAAATACTTTGAATATATTAATGATAGTGTATAGTAATAATTTCACAAAATGGCAATTCCAATATTTCAATATCATTTTAATTGTAGTAATATTTTTTGGTTCAAGTTTGAAAAATTTTAATTTTTTTAAGTAAAATTTCGGATTTGAGTCTTATATTTGGAGAAAATAAATGATAAAAAAGTTTTATTTTTTTTGTGAATTTTCTCAAGAAGTTTAAATTATTATATTAAAAAATATAATTTTAATTATTATTCATTGTGTCTTTTCCCACTACCATTACCAGAGGAAACATGGTGCATTGTCAAATTGCTCAGAAGGACAAAGAATTATCAAATTGCAATATGCAATATGCAATATGCATGCCACCTTATTTTCCTTCAAAGTGGGAAGTAATAAATTAAGGTGCACTAAACAATTTTTACCTTGAGAACGCAAATCTTTTAAAAAAATTTACCTTGAGAACGAAAGTCTTTCTTCTTACTTGATTTACTTTGTCTTCTACCTCATCACTGTTGCGCGTCAAACGCAATGCAAAATCGCGTATATACAGATCGATATAGATCGCGACAAGTAATAAAATGATAAGTAGAATATCGTTTATATGAGAATTGCTAATAAATCACCTACTAACTCTAGTTATTCTTGTTTAGAGCTTCCTAATTAACTTAAATAAAAGCAATTAACAAACTAAAATAACTGGCAAATTAACTAATCACTAAGCTAAATGATAAAGAGGAATCAATATAAGAACAATGTTATTGGGAAATTGAATACCACATCATCATCAACCTAATGGATAAATCTAATTAAATCAATTGTATATCTCAGATTTTCATAAGTCATTGAACACTTTCTTTCAAGTAATGTTCAACTTAACATGCATGAATCAATTGAAACTTAAAACCATGGCATAACTCTCATCATAAACACACAAGGCATTAAGCAAACCAAAAAAGGAATTGGATCAAGTCAAGCCCTCTCAAGTCATTAACTCACCCAATTTGTATTTGTTGGTCTATTAGAATTGTCATTTCTTAATGTACAACTCTAAACTAGAGATGTATTTAGCCATATACAACATTCAATAAGCAAAACAAACACAATATGTAATATAAATAAAATAAGATTTGTCACGTTAAACTTGAATCAAATAGGTCTTCAAATCCCAACAACACAAAGAAACAAGTCACTTATGGCTTTAGCATTCAATATTCAATCAGAATACAACCCAAGTGAATAATAAATTTCTACTAACAAGCAGAGAAAGGATAGAGAAAAGTTATTAAGAAGCTTCTAAGATCTTCAATGGTGGCCTCTTCTCCAAACTTCTTTTTCTCCTCTTTCTCTCTTTGGGTGTATTGGGTTCTTGGCTTTTAGAATTCAGAGATCTCTCTCAAAATTCATGGTACTTGTCCTTTTATACCCCTTCTAGATTGTCCTTTCATATCCTCCTAGATTTTCTTTTTAAAATGTACACATTAGCATGTCCCTCTGTTGAAATCGAGCTACCCGCCATCACGACAGAGGGGCCAACTATGAAGGAGTAACAATTGGTATGTTGTCGCACTCGCTATAGAAGGTATGGGCACTACGACGCCAAGACCATGCATCTCCTGCGACCGCTACAAAACAGGCACTGCACTCGACTAGCTTTGCTTCGATCATCTCGCGATCGCGCACCAAGCTGCCACTGCTACAGAGGCTCAACTCTGTTTTGCCTTTTCCATGCCTAACTTAGTACTAACCACCTCCAATTCTTCTTTTCCCTGAGAAATAGAAAGAAACATAAAAGTATATATTCTATTAACTAAACTAAACTTAAATGCAACCTAAAATGAATGAATGCATGCTAAAATGAGTTCTAAATCTATATGCAATTTAGCACCAACAATCACCACAATAAACTAACATATGTCTAAGTTTGTCATCCCAAACCCAAAATGATCTTATAAAAATGCCATAGCCAAGGGGTAAAATATAATGCTCTAAGTCAATGAATTAGTGCCCACAACCCCGCAAAGCATTTTACATTAGGCAGTAGTTTTCACACACATATATAGCCTCACTAATAAAAGGAAACTAAATTATCTTAACTTAGGATGTTTAAATTGTTTAATGCATGGGAAATATTTTTTGTACTTTCTGCTACAACACCAATTTAGCATTTAGCATATGTTAATATCCTATAATAATATCCACTTCAAAAGATGATATTATGTATTAAAAAATCATAATTAATTGTTCACTCCAAAAGTTAATACAATTGAGAAAAAGGAAAATCATCCCCTTTTAGAAGTGGTGAAGCTTGACTTTAGAGGCCATTTTTACATTATCAAATTCTCTCAACTAGAGGGAGAGCTTCAAACGTTATTGCTACTACTGGACATAATGCACTAAAGTAATAGTACTAGGAAGTTGACATGATGATCAGGCTCATGAACTCACCCATAAAATTCAAGAAAAAGGACATTTCTTTCAAAAGTAGTTTTTAGTGGGTTTTCCATAGTGTATGAGTATCAATGGCTTCCACATATCTTTAATATTGTATTTGTAATGTATATAGGTTTTTCTTGTTATTATTTATCATTAACTTTGGAATTAGCCAATTAAAAAAGTTGCCCTTTATTTAGGATATTGAAATTGACACACAACAAAGAAGTTGTTCTCCAAGGAGAACCACTAGATTGAGAAAGATTTTATAAAGGGTTTCAATCATGGAAAGTTGGAATTGACACAACCTTGTTCCCTCTTAAAGTTTCAGAATATATGAAATCATTTAATTCTTGGGCAGATAATGCTTCTGAAATAGCTAGATTTGGGTTCTCATTTTCTTTTTTTAATATATATATATATATATATTAATTAACATATTAGATATTGTTATGTGATAATTCAGGAAGATAAGGATATTCTAATAGGGAAAAATACAAGAATATTTGTCTCAATGTTAAAGCAAAAAGCTCAGAAAAAGAAATGAAAAAAAGAAGTAAAAAGATCATATATGTGGTCTAATTTTCTTTCCCAGCAGGATGGTATCACATGCTCTGGGACCCAATAACAACTAATATTTTGCAGAATTTTTTTTCTTTTTTTTGTGGCCTTGTATTATTGATGAACAACAATGAAATATCTGTATGTTGCTTCCCCACCCTGCTTGCTTGATCACAGACACATACATAGCTAACAGATTTCAATTTCTTGATTTACTTCAGGCATAAAATGCATAGAAAAAAAAATTTCTTGATTTATTTTTCAAGTGCAAAAAGAAAGTATTTCTAAAAGAAAGTGAAAAAGGTTGGCAAAAAGGTGCAAGAGAAAAGAAAAAAAAAACTTTACTATTTTTCCCCTCCTGTTTCCACCTTTTGGTGTAGTTGCTTGGATTCTTTAGGTTTTGATAAGGAAAGATGCTTGGCCTTTAGTGACATGTACAAATATTCAAGTTTATCTGTTGTATTGAGGGCCTACAGGAGGCACCCTTTCTTTTGCATCTGCCCTCCATCTCCTTAAATATTTCCACTCTATATAACTTAGTGCATCTTTGGATAACTTCAATAAGGTGTGAAAGGATTGGGGGAAAAAAAAAACTTCCTCCCATTCAGAATTGTTAAATGGGTGTTATTTCAGTTAATTTGTATAAAAACACACAACTTTCTTAAGAATTATTTTTTATACATAAAACTCCAACTCAAAATTTTTATCTTTCATACAACTTAAACCAATAGATAGTACATATTAATTATTCTAAATCATAATAAAAGCCTTAATATAAGCTATGAGAAGAGTTAGATGATAAATTATTGTTAAGACAAGGCAAATTGAAGTACAGAAATTGTCTGTGAGACTTTTTCTGCTGCTTTCAGAATGGGAAAAACAATTCAAGAACTGACAATCCTATCATGAAATTTCAAAGGGCATAAAACTTTCTAGAAGACAGTATCTGGGACAAAATATCTATCAAGGTAGTTTGAAGGGTTTGTCAGTGTAAGAATCTGCAAAAATTAAAGTTCAGATTTTTCAGACTGTAGAGTAGAGCTATTAAATAAAAAAGGTTCTTGAATCAAGATTTGCTGGTTTTATTTTACAACATTTTGAAGTTTATAACACCCAAGATTCTCCATTGTTTAACCATACATGTCTCACACTCTCATATATATATATATATATATATATATATATATATGTACACAAAACAAAAACTTGAAGGGGAAAAACAAATCATCCAGGGTCATCGCAAAAACACCTGTTGATCGTAAAGCTACAAAAGAGATTAAGAGGCTGTTAGCTCTACTCTCATATAATGTATGATTGATACCCATTTTTAGGGCTTTCGTTTATATTGAAATACATTCTCCAGAAGCATTGAGCAGGTCAATTTCATGGCTTTCTTGGGGCAAAATACTGTCAAGTATGAGAGACCAATGCATCTTTATTTCCTTCTTCAGTTGCTCTCATGGAAGTTGAGAGACCGAGACAAGGCAGCAGGATTTGCTTGCAATACTGAAGATTTCCTATCAGAGATGTGATTTTTGCCTTCGTTTTTCAATTGAAATCCTTTGAAGAGTCCTCCTCCATTCAAATTTGATTTTTCACTCTTAATCCCAAGAGTTCCCCATATAGAGCTTTTCGCAGCTTCGGTTGGGTCATCAATCCTCAAAGTTTTTGGAACTAAAACACTTTGTTCTGAACAATTGCTCTCTCCTGAAGGCTCTTCTGAATTGGCAGGATTCAGGAAATTGCCTTCCCTTGAATGTTTCCCCAACGTAGAAGTAGGGCTCAAGCTCGCAGCTGTGCAGTGATTTACAGAAGGCGATTGTGTGGATAGACATGGAGGAACATTCCAGGGATTCGGAACAGTACAGCCCCAGTACGCTGGTGCAGGATAAAATGATACTGGAAATCCTGAAGGGCAGAAACCAGGTGGAGCAGGCATTGTAGAATTCCATGGGTACGGCCAAGGTGGCCCTGGAAAGTATGGCACTTGAGGAGCAATCCCTTGATGATAATTTTTAGTAGCTGTTTCTTGTGAAACGCCGTTACCTTCCTTCTCTAATGTACTCGAAACTGCGACAGCATCTCCAGTATCAGCTGTCCTTCCACAAGAAACTAAAGTTCTTTGTTCGGGTCTGTAATATCCGTTTCGAGCAATTTTCTGCGTCTTCTCAGTAAGATTCAACACAGAAGCTACGGATTCATACAGAGGAGAATCTGAACCAAAGGTGAGGACTGTGCTGTTACTTCCTAAAGAAGGATTGTGAATACCATTCACAGCATGGACTTGAGCTGTGCGTAGAGCTTCTGATACAATTATGTGTCGGTAATGAGAAGTAGAAGAGCTCTTATTCTTTCGCCGTCCCGCACCTACAGGCACATTCCTCATAGTTCCTCCAGAAGTCCAGTATCTTTGACAATTCTTGCAGAAATGTCGAGGCTGATTGACGTTGTAATTGTTATAATAACAGAACTTGGTGTCCATGCTATTACATCTAGGGCACGGGAGTATTTTGTCAGGTTTCTTTAAGGATTTTTCCGTTGAATCACTTGTATCGCTTTGTTGATCTTCATTTTTAGAGATTTTTTGGGATGGTGAAGCTTCTCTGCCAGCTGAAGAAGTTTTGGGCTTTTCACTAATTTTTGGTGATGTTGTTTGGTCTTTTGAGTCCTCAGTTTCTTGATTTGAGATACTATCTTCTTGCTTATCATCAGATGTTTGTTTTCCTGGAGATCCCTAATATTTCAAATGAAAATTTCAGTGAGACATAAAAAGGTTTGAAGTTTATAATTTCATGTTCTATCAGGAAGCAGAAATATAGCAGAGAGATCAAAGCAGGAAAATGATTGACCAAGCTGGAAAGATAGGGAGTTCGTACAGAAACACAAGAAAAAACAAAAATACATCTCAGTAATCTTGTCCAACTTCTAATCTTAACCAAAAAAAAAAAAAAAATTATAGGCTACAAATAATTAATTTTCTGCAAAATTCAAGTCTACGTTTGCTGGATCACTTGTCAAACGAAGTGGAGACTATCCATAAATCAGTCTGAAATATTGAAATGTTTATGAAGCAATTAAATTTCTTTTTGAAGGTCCCTGTGAAATGTCCCCAAGTTAAATAGTAAACGTCAGAATGATCTATTGCCTTGAAGCATATCTCGGACAGTAAAAAGCGGCAAACTCGGAATCTTTAAGGCTGTTTAAGCCTGATAAGTAAAACCAACTTTATGCAGAAAGTGGCAATTTTGTAAGAACTCCAACTACAATTTAACTAAACACGAAATGAACTTCAACTAACATAGAAGGTCTAAGTTTCCAAAATTTTATGCCAGAAATGGAATAGGGAGCTGGAAGTTGTTGGCGTGTAGAGTATAGACATTCCCAGACATCAGAAACAGAGAAACCAGGGCAAAAAGTTGATCCAAAACGAAACCAACAAGTGAAAAACGGCAACCAAATTATTAAAAGACCATCGAAGTCCCATGATATTGAGAAAAGAGCAACATGGGTTTCCATTAAAAAATTTAGCAAATGCAAGAAAAAACACGACAAACAAAGAATTAAAGCCCAAAAAACACTTAATTATTTATACACACACAAGGAAATAAGAAACATACCCTATTGATTTCTTGACCTTGTTGATCTCTTCCAGACTCATATTCATGAAAAGAAGCAGTACTTTTATCAGAAAGGTCTTCTGAACAAGGCTCATTATTAGCAGAAGCAGAAGCAGAGGAAGTGAAGTCTCCATGGCGTTGGTAAAGAGCAGGTGGTGGCAATGGAATGGTCTTGCCAAAAAGCTTAATAATGGCTTCAGACATCTGTGAAACTTGTAGTGAAGTTATGGCAATGTTGAAAGCTGCGAAAGATCAAGGAGAAATGAAGAAATTGAAGAAAGGAGACTGACTAGAGAAGAAGAAAAGAGAGGAGGCAAGAGGTTTTATTGGGAAGTTAGAAGTCATAGTTTGGTAAATAAAGAAAGGCAGAGAATGCCACATAAGCAAAGAGGGAAATGTTTTGAGCCACAAGTTTATGTGGCTATTGAGATCTTTCTGTGGTGTTTGATTCCCCCATTCTTTCCTGCTTTGCTTATAAAGATAGTGAGTGGGTGCTAATGCTAATATATTGCTACGCCTGTACATGCTGTCCTCTTCCTCTTTTCTGCGCCATGTCATCTCTCATTTACTCTCTCATTTCATTTTTACTCACTATACACCCTTTTTGCTTCGTGCCTTTTGATCTTGATCTTAATATTTTCTCACACGAATTTCTTTCTTCCCAGTCAATGGTCAATACATTTGTTGTAGTGCTGACAAGAGCCTTCGAGTGCCACACTTCTGCAATCTAGAACCTTAACTAGCAACCCAATTAGCCAAATTCATATGCAATTAAGCCTGATGGCTGACAGGTTTCATAAACTTAATTAATATTATGTAGAAAAATGTTGCACACGCTGGGTGTACGGTATGTATACTTCATAGAAGATTGATTCATTAAGTCAATTGTCATTATATTATTTATAATTCATGAACTATTCACATAATAATATCCAAGTAGATTTGTAAAATATGCACTTCGAAACTGTTAATATTTTAAATTATAAATTAGTTTACACATTTATGATTAAGTTAATTCACAAGTTCAATAATTTGAATTTTTATCTAATTTGAATTTGACCTTTTTATTAAATGAATTATAATACATGAATTCAAATATAATTTTATTAAGTTAAATTTTGAATAGCTTATAAATAATTATACTCATTTTGTTGGTGTATAGTGTTTGAATAAGATTATAATTTATGGCAATCATTTTAAGGAGAATAGGTATATGTTGACTCAAATATAACATTTTTTTTTTACAATCGGGAGGTTAAGGGGAAAAGAGACCGAATTCATGAAATTAACCTTACAATATCCATCACTTAAGCTATTATGTTATAAAGGGAGAAGCAATACTATTCAATCCAATCAAATGCTTAAACATTATTATTTGTTTTATTAAATGGAAAATTTTTGTCTATATCCAAATAATTATTTTTTGGTAAATATGGAGGTCTTACGACCTAAACATCAGTGAATTGCGTAATATAGGATAGCTCTTCCCTTTTTAAATTGATGGTGTCAAAATTTTGAATAATAAGTCTCATGATGATTTTGAAAAGTAGTTACCACCCACTTAACTTTTAAGAAGGATAAGGATATGTTGACTAAAATATAACTTTTTGCAGTTTTGCAGTTTTGTTTTTTCCTTAAACTCGTTGCACATAATTTATATTATTATTAAATAAATAAGTTTATAATATTAAGTTAAAAAGTAAAATTACTAAAAAATTAATAATAAATATAAAATGATTAAATAAATAAGAAAATAAACAAAAATAATTGTGAAAAAATAAAATCTTTATTTTGAATTTTTTTTACATCCATTATTATACAATACAAATATATTTTCATTATTGATCAAAAATATAAACAAATTAAAATAAGAACAATAACATAAATATGAAATATGAAAGAATAAACTTTTTTTTCTTAATTATTTGTGAGTTGCAATATTGCATTTATGAATATAAAATAGAAAATATACATTAAATTTTTTCAATTTTAACATTTAGAGTGAATTTTATAGTTACCTATTAAATATTTTCAAATGATAAGTTTCCAATGACATATAATTAGATTACATATATACATATTTAAATTTTTTAGCCTACCAAAAAATAGATATAGTACTTAATAATAACAAAATAAAAAAATGGAAAAAAACTAAATATAAAAATACAAATATTTGGTTTGCTATTAATATGCTTCATTTAAAAATTAAATTGGGTGATACTTATTATCTAATTTTTAATTTTATAACTAAATATTTTTTTTGATAAAATAACTAAATAATATTAATAAAAAGAAAAGTAATTCATAAATAAAGTTTTAATCATAATTTTTTTTTTAATTTTGTAAGTCAATTTTTTTATTAGTTACTTATATATTTAATATGTTTAGATATAAAATTTGTTTATAAATTAAATTACTTTATTAATTATTTACAAATTTAAAATTTAAAATATCTATTCAATATAAAATAAAAGTCTATGGTCAATATTAGTATAAATTAAACTACTTTGTTTATTATTTGTATAGAAATTCAAAATACATATTTAACTTAAAATAAAAGTTTATTTTTTTCAATTTAATTTTTTCATATATAATAGATGTTTAAAATAATATAACTACTTTTATCTCAACTTGTAAAATAAAATATTTTTATTAAGAAATTACCTCATATATTGTAAAAATTTATAGATATAATATATAGATATATAAAAATTTATTTTTTGTTCAAAAAATTCACCTCTCTAATTGATAACTCGTGTTATTACTTTTGATTTTCCATCAAGCAATAGTATATATTTTTTTGTCTCAATTAGCTCCTGCATGAGATTAAATGGAGAATATAAGACCAATAAAAGATTTAAATACGAGGATAAAATTCAATACAAGAGTTAGTCATAATTTATATGCATTTATTATTTTTATCACTTTATAATATATTGTTTATATTTTAAATACAAACTAAAACTATCTTCATTAATTTCAAAAATTTTTAAAATTAAATTAATACTTTTTATGATAATATATAAAAGAAATATGTTCTTTTTCATCCAAAAAAGTTTTTCTTCTATTCATACTTTTATATACAATACAGATTATGATTTAAAGTTTATTACTTAAAAATAATTATATTTTCTTTGTCACTTACATGTAAAAAATATATATCTATACTATGTATAAATCTTAAGAAATAAATTATTCTTATTTATCAATTAATAAAACTTTTAATTTGTATAGTTTTATAATTTTCTAATTAGCTTTTGTAAGTATTAGAAATTGTGTACAATTATATAAATTAAACTAATAATAAAATGATTAATTTTAACCATTATTCAGGATTCATATGTACGCAAAATGTAGTACATTATAAATATGAATTTTTGTAAAATATTTATAATTGAATCTTATAATAATTTAATAGTTTATGTATATAAAAGAATTTATTTTATTTTTATTTAAATCTGTTTGATTTTAAATATAAAATTTTAAATTTTAAAAACAAACTAATACTATTTTCATCAATTTCAAAATTTTTAAAAACTAAATTAATACTATTTGTGTTAATATATAAAATATATGTCTTTTTTTGTCCAAAAAAGTTTTCCCTCTATTCATACTTTATATATATTATGATATAATAACCAACTAAATTTGAATCACAAATCTAACAGCTAGAATTTCAAAATATTGAATCAAAAATGGACAAAACATTTCAGAATACAAAACACTAAAAAAAAAAAAAAAAGCTCCACTTCTTGCATAAAGCCCCTAAGGACACAAGTCAACAACAAAGACCTACAAGTTCAAATAATACTCAAACTTGGATAAATAAAGTGACTTGATCATCATATTGGTGG
>CATIWM010076359.1:0-43888 GCA_949671775.1 Mallotus repandus
TGCTGCTGGCGGTGGCTCTGACGATGATGATTCAACGGCGATTAAAGGCCATGCACTCCGGTGGGTAGTCAAGAAGATGATATCTTGAGCTCTTAGATGTTAATGGAGGATTATAATGACGGTAATACAGTAGATGATGAAGTTTCTTGATGATGATACATCTACTTCTACTACTACTACTACAAAGGTTAAGTTTATTGACAATCCATATTCTTCACTATTGATTTTTCAGTCTTCTTCACCTTACACTACCATAAATGGCAATGAAGAAACTTGTGGGTTGTCTTTCTCTGACTGGGAGTCCTCCATTATGGCCAATGTTCACATGGGTGGGTTTGCTAACGCTGGGAGAGTGGATTGCATTGACTGGTTCAAGTTTCGTGACTGGTTTCAGGGTGGCCACAATGGCGGAAAATAATTAAAGAAGAACAAGTAGAAGCAGCAGCAACAAAAGCAATAGATCTGATCTCTTGGAGAAGAAGACGCAAATTGAAGAAGGAAAAGACGTAAAAAAAAAAAAGAAAGAGAAGACACAAGACGGAAGAAAAAAAAACATACATGTAATTTTTGAAAAATATAGGATACGCATATAATTTTTATAAAACATAGGATATTGCATGTTAATGACATTTATTTTTTGGACATTTATATAAAAATCCCAAAATTATTTGCAAGCTGAAGCAATGGCCCATGTCCAAATTTATGACACAAAAGCTATATTAATTTTACTAGTATCAAATTAGATAAAGAAAAGTTAATAATACATGTCGTAGATCATAATACAAGAATTTTTTTTTAAAATATTAAATTGCTTCAAAATAAAAAGACTATTCAATTAAAATGGAAGGATATTAGAAGAATTTTAAAGGATTATGATAGTACTGTCCCGGCCCGCAACATACAATATTAGCGTAGAGAAAAATATAATTTGAGGTTCATGAGGGTTTCATGAACAGTGTTAAGAAAATGTAGACTAAAACTCGCCAATCAAAAGGCAGTATGTGCAATTTGGAAGTGCCCTGCCCCACAGGCTTAATGCATGATGATGGGATGCAAGCGTGTCAAATATTTCAATTAGAGATTCAAAAAAGTTAATTGAGCTCGCAACCTTCATCAATATTGCATTGACCAAATGGTGGCGGTGGTTTTCTTATAGGGCAGAAAAAAATGTTTATGACAAATACTGTTACGTTATCTCCCATGAACTAGCAGGTCCACTAAATTCAAAGTGCCTGACCATTTGCACATGGATGACAGTCTCGTGAAAAACAGCTCAAACTAGGCAGCACTTCAGTTCAACCACTGACTCTGACTTTGTTGCAAAGGATTGCGAGACATTAAGAACATGGGAAATGAAACTAACATCAGCAACCAAGAATGCATCAGAAGCCTTTCTTGAATGCATACGTACGAGCTTTGTGCTCTTGCAAATTGCTTTTTGTTGCATTGATTTGCTTAGATATTATGCTTTACACCTGAGTTTTTATCTATACATAAATCGCAACTGCACCCACAAGCCTAGCCTGCACTGCTGCTTTATGAATAAGAGAGTTCTTATTCCCCTACCTTCTCTTGTAAGTAACAAGTTTGTTCTTACTTGTACCTGTTTAGTAACAAGAACCTTATAAACTAGAAGAATTCCAGCTAGCATCAACAGCCTTAATGATTCTGTCATGTAATTTGGCTCCGGCGCTAGCAATTATGCCTCGATCAAGCTTTTCTAAGTAGATGCCCTTAGAGAAATCTAGCGGACGCCCTCCTGCATCAGTAACCACACCACCAGCCTCTTGTATTATAACAACACCGGCTGCGTGGTCCCAAATCTTTTCCTTGTACCCAGACCTTGCAAACTTCATAAATATCTCAGCATCTCCACGAGCTATGGCAGCATACTTCACCATGCTGTACATGCGTAATGGCTGCATTCTGCCATAAAAAGATGACATTTGAGCTTTGTTCTGGAGCTGAATAAAATTCCATTAATATATAAGTTTTCAGTAAATAAGCATATAATTACTGTCATCATGTACATCTGTTTTCTCTTCTTTGCAAAAGAGGTTTTTGATTTTAACTACAGCCGAGGAGGATGGCAAATATATTTACCTAAGCCCAACACTGTGAGCTAGTCCTGCCGTGAAGGAGTGGCTTGAATTTGCCTTCTCAACTGGTTCACAAAAGGTAGCTAATTCTGGATTGTCAATGGAGGACACTTGGACTGGCCTCGCTGAGTTCGGCCACACTAGCTTCTTGTGTCCTTGGAGTATAGGTTGCATCCAAGCCTTTCCACCATCTTTCCTTGCATAGATGACAAAGCCTTTGTCCCAGGACTCAGATGTTGGGGGGGTTAACTTGGATATGATTCTATGGTAGCGGTGGTGATAATTCAACCATTCCTTTCTCATTGGATAATTTGGGCAGCCAAGAACTCCAAGCACAACCTCTCCATCCTCTATCAATGCCAAAGCAACAGCATATTGATCTCCACGTACAAAACCCAAGGTACCATCAACAGGATCAAGAGCCCAAAATCGTCCGCTAGGACCCCCGGTTGCGTTGCAATGACTGATGGCTTCTAGAACCTCTAAATTGCTGAGGGCCGTTCCAGGAGCTTTAATGCCAAAGCGGGGTGCTTCAGCTAAACATTCATTTACAGTTTTAACTACAGCTTCTAATAGGCCAGGTGAACCAGCCTCAGAGAGAGATTGAACATCTTCCTCAGCAACAATTGAGACATCCCTACTCCCTAAGGACTGGGATAGTATCCAGCTGACAGTGGCTTGGACACTCCAATCTGTTAACATGGTGTAATCAAGAGAATTAGACAAATGGGATTCATTGATGTCCTCAGGCAGAAACTATATCAGAACAATTAAAACTCTGCATAACTAGAAGTTGACAAAGGGGACCAACGCTTAAAGTACAAGCATAGTCTCTATACTAATGCTAACCTGTGCTCTGTAACAAAGTAGAAACAAAATTTGATTAATAGTTACAGAGTGGAAAATAAGCATAACCTGACCAGGAAAAGGAAATCTTTCCGCAAACTTGGGATGGTATCACTCAGTGTCTTTACATAGAGGGAAAATAAAGAAGAAACACACTATTGAACTACAATTTGCTCTTCATATAGGGCTACTATAAGTTACTGTTTCATTGCATAGAAAAGACACAAAATGGAAAAGACAAGGAGGATGATAGTCTTACTGTTGCCAATTTGATTGGCTCACAAGAAACATATTATATATTTCATTGTTTTTGGGAGTTGCATGAGTGCAGATTGCATTTTCTGCAGGCAGAAGATATACATTCTGTAAGATATTTGTCTGTTAAAGATTTTTTATTTCAGCAATACTTGCTGATGATGGCCAAGCAACCATTTTATTCAACGCAGTAACCAGAAAAAAGAAAACAGAAAATTTTGGCAGCCATCAACATATATTTCTGTGATGGTAACTAAGAAGTCCATAAACGTATCTATTTGCAAAGAAAGTCATCACATCAGCAGAACATGCATGACCTTTTTATGTGAAATTTAAGACAAATTAATGAGACTAGCAGGTATGCAGAACAAGTTGAAATTAGTGCTGAGTTACATACTTCCTTTTCTTTTTTAATTTCATAATATAGGAAAAGTCATAGATATATGTAAAGTTAATAAAACCATTTGCATGGAAATTAGCAGTCTTGAGAATTAGTTGTTTGTATACTTGAAGGCTGTTGACGAAAATCTCAGTTGCCCACTTATATTTCCTTTTTCCACTGATCAAGCAATAAATTTTGCCTATATTTCCATAAATGAGTGGATGAAGTTGCTTTTCACTTCAGTAGTGACATGGGCTGTCCAGTCCCTCATGCATATGCATTATTCCTCACCCTGTACCAGAATTTTGGCAGGCAGCTATAGTTCTCCCCACCAAATAATTATCAAAAAGAAAAATAATCAGGAATGACACATTAGAATATATGATAAGGTCAGATTCCTTATCTGCCACAAACGTCCACTCCATGACAAAATTGTTAATTTGAGGTTTAGGCTGATTATATCAAGTTTAACAGATATCAATAGCCAAATCAAAACTAATTCAAAAATTAAGTAAAGATTAGAGCAAAATTGAAAGCTTAAGTCCTTTAGTCCACTATCAAATTCCAGACCACAAACCCTTCAACTCTTATGCAAAACGTAGAAATTTAGTCCACCAATGCAGATCTCAAGCCAGCAGAAATCAGAACAAAACACTAAATATCAATTTTTTAAGAAATAAAGTAAACAAAACAGCACGAACCCATTACAGAAAAAGGAAGAAAAACATCGAAAGACAGTTTCTTTACCTGCAATGGTTACAGGAGAGTTGTCGTCCTTGGCTTGGACATGAGTGTTGGTTTTGGAAATCATACTATCCTGCACTTTCTGGCAAAGAGAACATGCCATCTGAACAGCTCTGACAGCAATATCCAATTCTTTGGAGTATTTTTCAGGTTCTTGATAAGAAAGACACAAACTTTTAGGTTCATCCATTATTGAAGAAGAAGAAGAAGAAGAAGAAGAAGAAGAAGAGGAAGAAGAAAGACTCTGGCTTTTGTTTAATTTTGCAGGAGACTCAGTTTGCAGAGTGCTATCTTGGTGGCTCCTGCTGCTTGAAGGGAAAAAATAGATAAATTTGCCTACATGGTTAGTAGTGAATTTTCCTCTTTGTCCCAAGAAGATATGTTGGAATTTGGTAGCTAAGCTTGAGCAATTTAAAGGCATCAGATTTTTTGCTAATTTCTCTACCTCTGATGGATCTGAATGATTATGTGATGTTGATAAGAGATATTAGAAATTGGAAAGAGAGAGAATAAGAAATAATAATAATAATAATAATAATAATAAGGAGACAAGAAGAAATTGACCCTTTAATAAGCAGGTAGCTCCACTCTATCCACGGATAATGGACACTGAACTATATTATAAATGGCAATGATTGGTGAGACCCTTTTGTTCACTCTACTGCAGTCACAAGATTTGATGGCTAGTTGCCGACCCTTTTGATATAATTGGAATGTTTTTGCACCCAACGACTCAATGCATACAAAGCTTCTTAGAGAACCATAGAAGAGAATAAAACAAGAAAAGCAGCTTTCAGTAAGATGAGACTTCGGAATCCATTATTCAAGTGTAATAAGGGGATATGTTCATTTTTGCAAATTGAATTCGCCAATTAGAGTCATTTGTGAGTTCATCAATACGTTTTAGATATGTGTGATTTCATTAATACGTTATCCATGAGTTCATTAAAAATTTTTTTTTCAAAATTTATGCTTTTTGATGCATGAGAAGTGAGGCTAAAATTGGAATAAATTAGTTCTCGATGTTCATTATTAGTTTGATATTATTTAGGCATGCAAGAAAATTTTTATTTGAGTGAAATTTAAATTATGATATTTTTTCTAACCTATATACAGTTTTAAGAGTGTGAATTATATATATATATATATATATATATAATGATTATTTTATTATATATAAAATTTGCAACCGTATGGAATCGTTTAAGTAGTAAAAATAATATCGTCCTACCAAGATTACAAATTGAGTATTGTAATACTTAAAGCATTTGTTTGTTTAAACACCAAAATTGGTTTAACTTCAAACTTAAACTAAATGAACAAATTGTAAATAAATTAACAATCAAATTAAAATTAGGGTTCTTAATTTCAATTCAACCTCTCTTAAGATAAATTAAACATCTAAGCCAAATCTAACCTTAATTCAATTTGAAACCATCTTAAGAATTATAGATTTTTCTCTCAGACAGACCCACAATTAATTACGTACAAATAACACTAAGTTTTATAGTTATTGCTCACCAAGTGTTCTTCATAATCAATTTTAAACTCAGTTGTAACTATTATTAGTCGCTTTAATGTCTCTTAACAAAAAAAATAACTAGTAAGTTATTATTTGAATCCAATGTAACCTATTTTTCAATCAAGTTCTATTATGTAAATTCAATTAAAGGGTGATCAAAACTATGATGACTTTAAGTACAACAACAACCACTAAATTAGGTTTAATGACTTAGATTCAATTTCAATAGTAAAATGGTTAAATTGAAATAAGAACCCCCAAAATGTTGATTGAAAGAGAAGAAAAAGATGAATGAAGAAAAAGAAATCCAATCATTATTACTCATGAAAATGTAAATAAAAAATAAGAATAAATAAGGATAAACCCCTTCTCTCTTTTAACAAGCTATATAATAGAAGGCTTTAAATTCTCAATTTTCAACAACCAAAACAGTTCACACAATCAACATAAAAATGAAAAGAGCTAGAACATAAAATTAATTTTGATTCTTAAAAAATGATAAAAGAAAAGAATTGTTCTTATTCTTTCCGGTGGCCCTCTCTTAAACCTAGCCTCTAGACCCTCCTTTAGTTATTTTCCTTTCAAATCCTCTAATCCTCTAAAATCAGCAATAAAGAAATTCAAATTTTCAAAGTTTGTTGTCAGACGCATAGTTGTGCGCACCTAGGCACACGGCTGTGTGCCTAGTCTGCTTTCAAACTTCTCGAATCAGGCATGGCTATGCGCCTGGGTGTGCAATGTTGTGTGTCTTCTCATCATTCAGGCACGACCGTGTGCAGTTGTATACGCGGTCATGTGCCTTCCTCTAGCCTTAGAATAGTTTGATTTCACCTTGCATGCACTTCTAGACACCTTTGCTTCCTCCAGTAACCCTTTGCATCAAAATTTCATTGTTCTTTTCATCACCTACATCATCAAAAACAACTAAAAGTAAACTAAAACACTTAAATTAAAAAAAAAATTTAAAATCCAACAAAATTACAAAAACTAAAGAAAAACTAAGTAAAAGACTAATAATGTCTCTAAACGACTCCTAAGTCTAACACAAATTGAGTGCTCAAAGTAGATGCTAGAATGATTATGTGATGTTGATAAGAGATACTAGAAATTAGAAAGAGAGAGAATAGAAAAAAATAGTAATAATAATAAGAAGACAAGAAGAAATTGACACTTTAATTAAGCAGTTAGCTCTCTATCCACGGATAATGGACAATGAACTCTATTATAAATGGCAATGATTGGTGAGACCCTTTTGTTTACCCTACTGCAGTCACAAGATTTGGTGGCTAATTGCCGTCCCTTCTTTATATAATTGGAATGGTTTTGCACCCAACGACTCTATGTATACAGAGCTTCTTAGAAACCATATAAAAGAATAAAACAAGAAAAGTAGTTTTCAGTGAGATTAGAATTTGGAACCCATTAGGGGGATATGTTCATTTTTGCAAATTGAATTCGCCTACTAGAGTCATTCGTGAGTTCATCAATACGTTTTAGATATGAGTGATTTAATTAATACGTTATCCATGAGTTCATTAAAGAATTTTTTTTTTCAAAATTTATGCTTTTTGATGCATGAGAAGTGAGGCTAAAATTGGTATGAATTAGTTCTCGATGTTCATTATTAGTTTGATATTATTTTGGCGTACAAGAAAATTTTTATTTTAGTGAAATTTAAACTATGATATTTTTTCAAACTTATACACAATTTTAAGAGCGTGAATTATATATATGTATATAATTTTGATCTTCGATCCGACGACTTCATATATGTTTAGCTTTTATATTATAATATAGGTTTTTGATTCCGTTATATAAATAATCAATAAAAATTTAAAAATTTAAAGATGTATTATATGATAATGATATAAATAAATTTCGTTTAGCTCAAATTCAACAATTCTTTAAAATTTAAATCCTGATATTGTTGGTTAAATGTGAATGATTAGCCTTGGCATGTTTTATCTACTATATTCATTTGAACTCCAAATGTGAAATGACAATCACATTTGTAGTTTAGGCACACAAAAAGTTTGGAAATTCACATTGCTTTTGTTGATTGTTCATCTTATAGATGATACTTTCCTAACCCTTTATCTTTTTTTCTAAAATGTAGGAAATGGAAGGCAATATATAATAATGATCAATTAGACTATAAATTTAGAGATAACAAGATATAGTTATTTAAGAACAAAGACATCAAGAAATGGATCAACATGGCTGTCAAAATGACATCTCCCACTTGTGAAAAATGCCTTTGCACTGCTCAGTTGTATTGAATAATGCTATAACAGTGTATGTATTGTGTTGTGACTACATGATAATAATATGAGCACTAAATGCATTAAAAATCTGAAATAATTACTTAAAAGAAATCAATACTAAGATCTAGAATTCGAAATCGAGCTAATCAGTGTATTACAATGGTTTAATCGATGCTAATCTTGGATCCGCATCAAACAGGCAGGCACTTGTCAAAGAGTCTCAACAGGCAGACGAGACTTCACAAGACCCTCAACAGAATTTTGCTATATCTAATCCTGTCAAAGTGTCACCATTATAAGATATCTTTGAAAATGAAGAAAAGAAATTTCATTATTTTATGCGAATTGGAGGCTTGCAAGGCTTTGTCAGCAATTCGTTAGCATGACAGTATACAAAATTGTTACATGATTTCATCTTTGGAGAGGAATTATGTCATGAAACAATAATTCCGCATCAGCAATCCTAGTTGTAATCTTAGCTGTAGTGACAATTCAATAGCAATTAAACATGTCAACAACTGTAAATATCACATTCTCTCCAACTTCCTTTTCTTTTTCGATTTCTTATTATCTAAATCTAATTAAACTAGTGATGGATCTATAGTTATGTTGGTTTTTCTTTGTGGTTTGTTAAGTTTTTTGCACAACTAATTGTACAAAATTGTTGCATTTTTTATTAGCAGCCAGAGTTATAGTTTTGTGTTGTTTCAATCGCCAATGCTATTATCTCCAATGGAATTTACAATTCAGTGTCTTTATTTTGTGATTTGGGAAATTTACAATAACAAGTTGATATCTCTTTATCTGGACTCAATCAGTCTATAAAAATAAGAGCACACACAAGTTAGAATAGGAGGATTTCTCCAACTTTACAGCTTCCACAACTGGTTACTTTTTGTGGTTATGTCTCTGTATTCTTCAATAAATCAAGATTTCTACTTCTCTAAAGTTGGAAATCAATTGCAATATACTTCCCTCTGTATTGGACTTTTTCAAGTAAATTTGAATTGTAACTTTCAAAGTGGAAGAAACATTGTAATACTTGTTTATGTTAATAATTTCTACTAATTGTTAAAAAAAAAAACAACAACAAAGTGGGTGGTTACTTTTATAATAGTAGTTATCTTAGCAGATAGACATATATATTTGATTTGTCATTGCAACAAAAATTCCTACAATTTCAGGCTAATTTACTTAGGCCTCATTTTTATCATGGTTCAATGGGCTGCTCTCTCATCTCAGCCATGGACTTTTTAAAATCCAATTCAGTGGACTTGCAATAGAATATGAAAACCCAAATGAATCTATACTAAAAGCTCAAGGATACTATCTAGCCCCCATTTTTCCGAAACGCAAGTGTGGCCCCTTCCTATTTCCTAAACTAGATTAACATTAATTAATTCATCTACTACTAGAATACATGCACTCAAAAAATTAAAAGATAATATTTTATTGATTCAGATCACGAAGAGTTTAGATTTTGTTAAACTACATCTCAAATTTTAGTCTTATATATTAAAAAATAAATATTTAGAGTTTGTTTGATTCAAATAAATTTCATAAAATTTTGTGAAATTTATTTCCAAATTTAAGTAAATATATTTGATTTAAATAAAAAATTTGTAAAATTTATTTCGAATTTCAACTTCTTAATTTAGTGAAATTGTTTGAAACTAAACTAATTTTTATTAATGAAATATGTTTAGTTTAAATGAATTTGAAATTCATTTAGAAATGAATTCTATTTGAGATCTATTTTGAAATGAAATGAATTGTTTTAGAATTGAACCAAATAAAAAGTTAAAAAATTTCGTTCCTCTTTATAGTTTAGTAACACTGAAATTAATTAGAAAAATGTTTAAAAATTGATATACTACTATAATGCAAAATCTTTATCTATTCAAAATATATTATATATAATAGTTGGATTTATTATATATATAACTATTGACTATAATAAATTCTAATAATTTTCCATGTGCATAACTAAAGAACTTCGTTGGTGAAAGTTGCAAAAGTCTAGAATTTGAAGTGATATCACTATGTGCATCTCTTGAAGACTAAAGAACACATCTTTTTAACTTTTGCTCTAAGTGCTTGGATTTGAGATCTTAATAGAATTCATTTCGACTTACTAATCATCATTATCATGTATTAGTGGAGAAAACTATTTATTATAAACGTTAAAGTGATTGGGATCTTTGAGGCTGCTAACTGCAATTATTAGAGGCATTTTAAATATTTTATTACTCGCTCACTAAAGTTTCACCATCAATGTACAAGACAGATACAAGAAAAAAAGTCCTGATTCAATGTATGAACCACTTCCCGTTTACAACTTTTCATGCTGAGTCAGTTGACACACGAATGTCTTGTCGTGGTGCAGCCCCATCGATACACAGAGGCTCGTGCGTGAATCCTTCAGGTTGAGGAGCTGGGACAAGAAAAGGCAACACTCGGACAGCGACAATCTGGCCCATGCCAATTACCCATGTGAACCATATGCGGACCATTTCTTGAATTGTTCAAAAAGAAGACAATCTCTTGAACATTTTTTTAATTTATTTTTGGGAATATGCCCAATTAGGATTCCTTCCTTATCAAAATCATGATAAAGCAAGATCTATCCTCAGATTCATCACCTCTTTTAACTTCAGTGGTCAAATTCCTATTCAACCCTCACTCACCTTACACAAATTTATACAGTTTTGCACCTAAAGCAAGGTCATTATGGGCAACAAAAAATGAAAACCAAGCCATCAGTCTTCTCTATATATTATAGACCAACATGCCATTCCTTAATTAAACAAACCACCCCCCAACAAGAACAAGAAACTGAAGCAGCCCTGTCCACCAGCACACTACTTCCAACTTACTCTTGTAGTTTCTCTCAGAAAAAAAGAAACATGGCAGCAGCTGGTGCTAGAAGAAGTATGATCAATTGTGCAAACTACTCACAGTGTGGCCGTTTGATACCCAAAAGAGGTCAAGTTAAGATGGCTATAGTGATGGGTTTGGCTCAGTCTGTTGCTTCTATCTTCTCTTTTCGCAGCAGACGTGCTGGCATGTGCTCGTAGGTTGGTTAAACCTCTATGAAATCTCAAAAGTTTTGGTTGTAGAGCTGTGGGAGGGAAGGAAAGATCAGAGACGGGCATCTTTTTTTATGCTTTTGTGCTCATAATTATAGCGATGTAGATCATTTGTTAATTACTTTTTTTGTTCTGTACAGATAAAAGTTTGGTTATCTAATGGAATTCCCACTTTTCTTTTGAAGATCATCTCATTTCTTGGTTTTGCTTTTTTGGTTGAATCTCTTCACTTGCAGCTTTATATCAGATTTTGCTAATTCCTAGCAATTGACACGAATTAACCAATTGGCTCGCGTTCTATTCACACCTGTTCAGAAACAAAGTGATACTCATAAATCACAAAGTTAATTAATTTGTAGAAGGAAAGCACTTCCTTGTGGGTTTAATTTGTCCTGAAATGGTGGCTTTCATTTGTCTGAAAATCTGACTTTGGCGGGCCATTGAGTTTGAGACTTAATTTTCTCAAATAAATGCCTCCTCTCTGCTTCAGCTTCACTTAAACGCTGTATGAGGTAACTGCTGGCAGCTTCTTCCTCTGATTTGTCAGTCTCAGCAAGAGTAATCCTCTGAAAGTCTATCAGCTTCTCGTTTTGCCTCATTGGCCTTAACCTGAAACATATCAGCCTCTGCCTGCTTAAGCCTCACAATTGTCTCTAGCTCCTGTATTTGTAGTTGTTTCTTTTGCCTGTCTAGATTTAGTTAGTTCTGTCCCTTCCTTGGCCTTCCCCCCCAATTCCCGACCGCAAGCCTCAAGAGCCACGCGAGCTTTCTTTAAATACTCTCATCATATCAGCCACCATTTTATCTTCCGTATGGCTTCTTGCAGCACTTCAGCAATTCGGTTGCATTCCTCCTGTGGGCCTATCCTTCTTCCATTTTCAAAGCTTTCTGGATAATCCAACTCAAGTTTTTGGGAAAGCAGGCTGCAGTTGACTTCGCAATTCCGCGCTTCAAGTTCCTCACATTTCCAAAAAAAAGTTCCCTCCCTCTGGTGTCTTCACTTCCTCCGAAGATTTTATTGACAGAGTAAAGTTCTCTCAATAGAACATCTCGGTCCCATTCTGGCGGGGCACAATGTTGGAAAACAACTCTCACCCACCCCATGAGCTCAGATGTTATGTTGCACGCACTGCATCGGAACAGCAGTTCAGTTGGGCCAGCCCCGTCCTTAACGAATGGTCCCATTCAAACTTGTCTGTCAGGCAATAGCACAATCTGTGTGGGTCCGATGAGAAAACAGACGGCAACCAATCCAACATGTATTGACTTCAAAATCGGACTCTCAATATGGAAAGGCTTTAATTTTGTTCTGGTTCCATGTATGCTAATTATTATACCATTTGATCAATTTCAATATTTTGATTATACCAAAATCAAATCAAGTCAAATCATCTTATGGATGTCAAACTCATAATCGATCACTGAAAAAACTATAAAAGCTAATTGAAATTAATCAAATATTCGTTTATGATTTTATTTACCTTCTATAATGTAACACCTTACAATAAATTAATGCAACTAATTAAACTAGACCACCCGCCAAGAACAATTTAAAAGCAGCTGCAGATAGCCCTTTCCACCACAAACCTTCTACTCCATATATAAAATTTGCATTCGCCTTCTAAAAACGTACAAGAAAACAGAGTAAAGAAAAATGGCAGCAGCAGCTGGAGTTAGACCAAGTATATATATGATCATCAATGGCGAAGGTTTCTCAGAGTCACAGTCTGACCGTTAGATACCCAAAAGAGGTCAAGTTAAGGGGGCTATAACAGTGGGTCTCGGACGTCTGGGTCGTTCTGCACTTTCTTTATGCAGCAGATGCTCTAGCTTGTACCCCGTTAATTAGCCCACCAGCCATAGTTAAATCTCTATGCATATATAGATCCTCCAGAACACCCTCCCCTCTCTTTTTTTTTGGTTTTGACTGTGCTGATATCATTTTGTAGTGTAGTGATGTTTAGATCATTTCTTATTTACTTTTTTATTTTTGATTTGTGCATATAGAATTTATTATTTATTTCTCTTCTCTTCTGATGACAATCTGATTTCTTGTTTTTTGATTTTCTGGCTGAGTTTCTTAATTTTTAATTAAGTGTTAATCATCATGATTATTGTTAGAAGATATACTCGTTCATATTTTAATTATATTAAACCAAAACTGACCAAATCAATCTTTTTATGTCATACCTTTAATTACCACGTATAAGAAAATCTATTTCCTTTCTATATGTTAATTACAAAATCGAAATAAACTATTTTATATCAAACTCTTTTTTTAACTAATTAAAATAGTTAATTCTCTACTATAATGAGATGAGTAACAGGAAGAGAGAGGTTCAAACTCTACTCTCCACTTGAGTTATTTTACATTTAACTCTTAATTTAATTATATATTTATTTTATCAATTCTTATGAGGCATAAAATAATTATGAGACGTAAAACCTAAATTGATGAATCAAATTATCTTAAGTCGAACCTTTAATTATTTTCTTTTTCATGATACAAGACTTTATAGTAATTATTTCATTGTGCACATGGATAAAATAAAAAAAAATTAGTGCTTTTATTACAGATGCAAACGTAAACTATCAAACCGAACAACATTATTTTTATTCTTATTTTATTTTTTTTCTTATTTCAAAGTTTTTTTAATTACCTAATTTAAAAATTTTGTCAATTACCTTAATGATGAAAACATAATTAGACAGAGTTTTGCTATAGGCATTATTCTTGTTAAACATAATTTTCTACTAGAAAATGTGTCCAGGGATGTACCTATAGCATGTTGGCATAATTTTCAATACTGACCTGATATTATTGCTCTGTTAACATCATAAAAAATGTAAAGAAGAAAATAATTGCAGGTTTAATATATTTAATTCCCAACCATATTGATAACATCCGAATGTATTCGATGTTTAACAAAATCTGACATAAGTATAAACAAATGTGTCGTGGGATTAGATTAAGTACATTGAATCAAGGTTTTCAACTGCATGATTCTATGAATTGTGCTGATATTTTTTTAATGTTTTAAAGTTTGAAATGTGCATTATTTCGGTCAAGATTGATGATAATAAATATAAAGCAACATCTTAATCACCTTTTAAGATAACAATTTTCAAATTCTTCAAGTATCATTTAAAAACCCCATTGTCATAAAAAAAAAAAAGATGATGGGTGACTTTAATCATTTCTTTCAAAAGTCATATGAACATTAAGGTGTAATTGAGCAGAGCCAAATCAAATTTTGACTAACTTAAATTTGATTTATTCATAATCATGCCGAGTTTACTATCACATATGATGCTCACAAACTGTTCAAAAGCTTAAATGAGTTTAAAAAAATTTTAAAAAATTATAAACTATTAATTAAATTTATACATTCAAAATTTAAAAGTAAATTATTTATTAAATAAAGTACAATATATTTAATAAAAATTATAATTTTATTATAATAATATATTTTTTAAAATATTTTTTGTAATACGAATTTATATATTATATATATAAAATTATATCATTAAATATTAAAATTATGAGATGACTCGCGAGTTTCACGAGCCAAGTTTTATATAATTTGAACTCGGTACGTTTATTAAATAAGCTTTAATATATGAGCTTGAATTAGTTTTTATCGAGTCAAACACCGAGTTACTCTATTCATTTACACCCTAATGGACATGGACTTTGTTGCTATTGGATGTGCTAAGATTTAGGAATACTGATGCTGTTGTTTTAAAAAAAAAAATTAAAACAATTAAAAAAAATTTATAATTTTTTTAATTATACAAAATGCATATAAAGATTAAAAATAAAATACATTTCCATAACAAATTTATCAAAATGTATTAATTCATTTAATTTTATTATTTTGTGAAATCAGTCCAGTACTCTTCCATTTTAACGGATAAAAAAGATTTGGTTTTTTTTATTTATTTTATTTTTTAATCGATTTTGGTTCTTTATTTTGGTGAAGGTCTCATTGACTTATTATCACATAATTCTTGTTGATTTCCATCTTAAATTGAAGATATGCCTCAAGGCTCAGCTTTGAAGCTATTTCCTCAGATGGCATGTTCAATACTTTTTGGATTGTCTTTAAAAAAAAAAAAATGGTTAAGAAAGGTTACACTTCACCATTTTTTTTTTGCACTTCTTTTATAATATTTTTAAAGTTTAAACGACACAAATATCTTTAACTTTAATATATACTTTTATTATAAGTTCTTAATTCTCACAATCCACTATTAATAATTTTTTAAAATTTGAATGACATAAATATTTTAAATTTAAATATTTAATTTTTATTAATAAAAATTCTTAAATTAATCTATATATTACTTATAAAATATTAAACTATATCTATGCAAAATAATTATTTTAATCTTTTGAAATTCACAAATAGGCAAAAATTCTTAATAAGTATATTTCTATTTTTATTTAAAAATTAAAATTAATATTTGTGTGTAAAATAATTTATTTTCATTTCTAAGTAGCATAAATAAATTATTTGTGAAATTTTAAACTTTAATTACTTTTTAAATTTATTTTTACATATAAATTAAAATATGATTTAAGCTAATTAGTTGATTTAAGTTTTTTATATTTTCTGTTATTTTCTCAAAATTAGAATAATTATTATAGATTTTAATCGTCATATTTTTATATCTTTTGTAATTATTTCTTTACTTGTTAAAATAAAATCATATGATATGAATAATATAGATACTAATTAATCTATTTATAATCCAAATATATTTATGGGTTTAATGTTTTATAAAAAATTATAAAATAATATAAACAAAAATAAAAAAATATGTTAAAACATCTAATATCAAAAAATAACTTATCCACAAAATAAAAAATAATTATACCTACACAGTTCTTGTTTCAAAATAATGTTTACATAATTTTTTTTAAAAATTATAAATATTTAAATTTATTAGAAATAATTTTTATTTTGAAAATGATTTAAATAGTAAAAATTAAAAAATATATTTTTTATAAGGATTATAATTTATTTAAATAGTTAAAATATAAATAAATTTATAAATAGATATTAAAATTAAAAATATTTATATTATTCATATTTTAAAAACACTAATAATGGAGTAAAAAATAAATGGTGGAGTAAGGGACAAAAACAACCGAGTGAGTGACGTTAACATTAGTGGCCACTATTTCCGTGTGATGGCACCACTTAGATAATGGGAACAAATTTGCCACGTGAGTTTAATGACGTTGCCTAAAATAATAAACCATAGTGCTTTTATTTTTTTGAAATAAATAAATAAAAATATATATATATATATAGTGTTTGATTTTTTATATTTTTGTGTTTGAACAGTTTTTTTATATAATTAGATGTCTAAATTTATAGTATTTCAAATATATGTCTTATTTTAAACTAAAAATTAACTTAAATATTCTTCTATTATATTTTAATTATTTTTAAAATTACTAGAAATGAAAAAAATATTTTTTATTTATCAAATTAAAATATAAAAATTAAATTTTTTTATTTTTTTATTTTATTAATTATAGTGATTGATTCATGATTTTAATTAAATAAATTTTTATTCATTAGAAAATTATTTTATTTTTATTTTTACATTATAATAAATAAATGTTTACTTGTATTTTTCTTTTTACTATTTTAGATAAATTTAAAAATAAATTTTCAATAACAATAATTTAATTTTTTGTTCTATATTATTTTAATAATATTTCAGTTTATTTTTTTAAATTTAATATATATATATAGATAAGTGAAAAAATAAAATTCTTAAATTAAACAATAAAATGTATCTAATATAAAAAAAAAAGTGTTTAAGTCAATTTACTTCTTAAAATATGACATATAAACATTTTAACCTGTAAAACATACTAAATACACTATTTTAGATTTTTTTTTTTGCAAGTTCAGACAATTAATTGTAAAAAAATTATTGAAACATTAAAATAATAAAAATAAAAAAATTTAGACACTATTTATATATTTATCTCTTATTTTTTTATTATAAAAAAATTAAATAATTTAAATATTTATAAATTACACAATAATAAATAATTTTTTTTTAAGTTAAGCAAAATTAATTTCACTAAAGGATGAAAACAATATGTATTCAAAATTTATATGTTATAATGCCTTTAAAAAAGTGGTCATTACATCATTATCTCACTGAGATAAACCATCGTGCTTTTAATAATAATAATAATTATTATTATTATTATTATTATTTAAGGAAGTGCTTTTTTTTTTTTGAAAAGTGAATATCTGCAAATAACAATTTCCTTTTGTGGGTTGGCTGATATGGTTCCCAAACCACCGGCTCAAAACTATGAATTGCTGCTCTTGCAATATGGTGAGCAACAACGTTTATGTTTATCAAGCATTTACAATCTTCAACAGCACCCGCAGAAAATTTTTGTGTTCCCCAGCTGTTCATGTCCTGGACTGGACAAACAATAATGAACTTTTAATTATTGGTAACTTAATAAACCTTACTTCATATTTTATTCACTAGAATAGGTTCTTCTTGTCTTGTTCCCCAAGTCATTTGGCTCCATTACATTGAGACATAGTTGCTCTTATTTTAAAACCGTGTTCACATTCATAAATCCTAAACTAACAATAATTTTTTTTAATGGTGTACACATTTAAGAAGGAATAAAAGCAAAGGTGTAATTTGGATCTATTTGAATTAAGATAATAATTTTCTTATATTTTTCTAAACGTTGTCACTTGTTAACATTTCATAAGATTATAAATAGTTAATTGTTAGTATTAGAGGGAAGAAGAACTACTTAGGAAGAAACACTACACAAGTGAATTCCGCCAACCCCTTACAGTTAAACTTTGATGGAATCTGAAACCTTAAGAAAATTAAGGTAATACAAGTACTTTTGTTGTACACATTTGTGTGAAATCATAAGTCTTATCTTTATTTTATTTATTTTATTTCAAAACTTCTCAATTACCTTAAGATTAATATAATTTTTTAGTAGAAATGTGATGCTCCAAATGTACTTATTGTAATTTTTTTTTTCACATAATCATTTGTTAGTATTTTAACAATTAGTTAAAAAAGAAGTACTTTTTAAAAGGATACATGATATAAATAGATCCGACTTTAGTATAAAACACCATATGAATGGATTCTGTCCGACTCCATATAATGATAATCCAAGTATTAACTTAACAGCACCAGCAATGCGACCCAGGAGCCTTCGCCAAGATGTGGCGCACCGATGGCATGTTGGCATAAATTTCAGCACTGATCTGAATTTATTGCTTTGTTAACACGATAAAAAAAATGTAAAGAAGAAGCTTATTGCAGGTTTAATATATTTAATTCCCAACTATATTGATTACGTCCGAATCTAGTCGATGTTTAACAAAATCTGACATAAATAAAAACAAAGGTGTCGTGGGATTATATTAAGTACATTGAATCAATGTTTTCAACTGCTGGATACTATATGAATGGTACTGATATATATATATTTTAATGTTTTAAAGTTTGAAGTGCGTATTATATCGTCAAAATTAATGATAATAATTGTAAAGCCACATCTTAATCACCTTTTAAATAAACAATTTTCAAATTCTTCAGTATCATTTGAAGATCCCATAACGCCATTAGAAAAATATGATGGGTAACTTTAATCATTTCTCTCAAAAGTCACATGCACTTGTTGCTATTAGATGTGCCAATATTTTTTTTAGAGTTGTTTGTTCAAAAAAAAGATTTTTTTTAGAGTTCAAATTATTTAATTTTTCCTTATAAGGAAAAAAGCACTTTTCGCATTTGAATATTTATATTTTTTATGACTAATGTATTAAGATTTATGTCTAATGTTGGTTTTTTTAATTAAAAAATGGTTAATCTTCCTTCATATTATAATTTAAAATTTATAATACAAAGACAATGTTAAAAAAATAAAATAAAAATTAGAAAATTCAATATTTTTGTATTCTTTTATAAAAAAAAAAATTAAAAATGGTTTTGTAAGACAAGATAGAGATGTTGCGGTACAATGATAATCTTTCTATAAAATATGATAGTCTTTTATAAGAAAAGGATGAGATGAAAAGGAGAAACTACCAAGTAACATTAGGGGCCACTTCCATGTGATGACACTAATTAGATAATGGGAACGAATTTGCCACGTGAATTTAATCACATTGCATAAAATAATAAAACCATATTGCTTTTCATTATTATTATTATTATTGAACAAAGTGCTTTTAATTAATAGCAACTTAATAAACCTTACTTTATATTTTATTTACGAGAATATGTTGTTCTTGTCCCCATGTCATTTGGTCCCATCACATTCAACCATAGTTGCTCTTATTATAAAACTCTGTGTTCACATTCATGAATCCTAAACAAACAACATTTTTCTGTGTCTTTTTATTTTTTCAATAAACGGTGTTCACATTTAAGAATGAAGCAAAGCAAATGTGTGCTATGGAGTATGGATCCTTTTGAATTAAGAGAATAATTGCCCGATATAAAAGTACTTTTGTTGTCCACATTGACAACGACCAAGTCTTTTAAATTATGTTTTTTACAATTCTAACAATAAAAATAATTTCATAGGAAATAAAAAATTTATTTGACCTGTATTGAGAGTAAAACTAACCAATTTACAAATATAAAATTGGTATGAATTTTATAAATAAAGTTGGTAATTATGAAATCTAACATAAAAATTATAATTAATTAAAATATTTTTAATTTACATTTAGAGCTTATTAATTAATCTGATTCAATTTGTATAAAATTATAAGAATGGTAAAAAAATTTTAATAATTAATTTAATATAACTTCATACATTACAATTCAAATTTAATAATTGATTCTAATTGTTATTGGTTAATTAATTAAGATTTCAACATCAATATATACTTCTTCACTTCAATTAACATTCTAAGTCAAGCATAGGAAGAGAACAAAACAAACACAACATTGATCAAAATTATCTGAATTTTTTAGTGAGGTCAAACTGTTGAGATTGAATTTGAATCCATGAATTCAGGGGGAAAAAAAAAACTACTTATAGGGTCAAATTCGGAATGAAGAAAAGACAAAACAAAATGCCACCGCTGGCAGCAAAAGGTCAAGGTTGTCAACCACAAGACAAGAGTCAAAATCTAATGGCGTACCTCGTAATTACTTATTAAACCCAGGGCATTAATAAAAAATATGCTGTATATAAGCCCAGTGCCGGCACTACTTCTAAACCATCAACCAAGCTTCTTAGTTCAGCCGGCCATCAGCTCTTCAAGCACATTTCTGCAATCAAAAGCTATTTATATTCCATTTTGCAACATGGCGGGTGCTAATAGGAACGTTTCGACAAGGTTTTCGAGCCGTCCGATTCCAAAGAGAGGGCAAGTTAAGGTGGCTATAGCGGTGGTTTTGGCTCATTCGTTTGCTTCAATCTTCTCCCATAGCAGTAGACGAGCAGGAGCCGCTCACGTTTCTTAGTTGTTTTAGCTCCCAATAGATATAAAGACTCAATTTTGGACCTTTTTTTTTGTGTTTCTTTTTGGTGATGATAGAGATGTTTGTTTTGTGTCTGAGGCAAGTTGTTGTACAAAAGAAAAGTTTGCATCTTTGCACATAAATGTGATGTTTTTTTCAAATTGTTGATCTTTGGTTCCTATTTCTTCTTAACACCCTTTCTGTGATTCAGAGATGGTGACTAGCCTTGACACCTTGTTTTGTTTGAATTGATTCATTTGAGAAACTTGACAGAGCCCACTTCATTTGAAAAATTGGATCAGGATTTCATAACAATTCAATAAAGAGTATAACTGGGTTAAGGGATATAATTCAATTTCATTTGATTCAACTTTTGGATACATCGCCCTACACCACCAATTCAGCGGGATCACAACACAGACAAAACCCAGTATTCACATACAATCCAACCAGAGTATGATCTAGACCACAACATAATTCATTGATTTCTTTAAGTATGGCAATTGATGATCGGTACTTGTGACCCCCACTGAGATTGATATGGCAAAACAACAGTTGTTGCACTGAATACCTTCTACAAAAGGTGTGCACTTTATTTTCTTTAGGATGTAAGCAACAATTGCTATTAGCTTCTAATTCTGTATCCATCTTGGGTAGCAATAGAAACCCAAATCTGTTTGAATCATAGGTCCAAAAATTTAAGGAATACAGAGGAGCCTAATATCCAGCTCAAACCAATGCAATTAATCAAGAATTGCTGAAGTGGATGTCGCTGTTTTAGTCTATCCAATTCTGGAGTTGTCTCTGCCAAAAACCAAGGTGGTTGCCCAGTTCACCGCCACGTAAAATCTGTTTCTCCAACTCACTACTCGTGTAAGATAAGCAGAACGCCAAATTAGCCAGCTGATGAACCCAGCAAGTGATAAGCCCTTAGCATCCTGTCAAACATGTACCAAAACTTTCGTTTCATCTACTTGTGCGGCAACGAATTGAAAATTGAAAAATAATTTAGATATGTTTAATGTATTTATAGTTTCTGGAATCTTGTAGCAGCCTATGTTTACCTTTGACTGGCGCAAGTCAACCAGCGCCTTGTAACGTCCTACTGATGCCATGCTGCCCATATGTTTATACACAAACGGATCACCTAAAGGAACATCTTTTGCACTGAAAGCCTTGCCTCCATTTTCCTTGCCAATCTTGTTAAACAGTTGTACCAGATATTTCCCTTGCCTTTCTGCGACCTGTTTAAGAATTGTAGATTGATTAGTTTAAAAGATTCTTGGACAGTAGCATGTCAAAAAGGTGAAAACCTTGCAAGGGGTCTAAACCTGGGCTAGAGCTGGAAGCACTGGCCTCCCTGTTTGTTCAAGAAAACCAGCAGAGTCTCCAAGGGCAAACACATCTTCTACAGAAGGAACCCGCAACCATTCATCAATGCCAATCCTGTGTAACTCAATATGATAAATTAACTGGATATATTTATGTAAAGAATTGATGGAAAATGAAAAAGTTGCCAAAGAAATGCTGTTTGTAAGTACCTTCCGCCAGGGGACTTTGGAAGATGTAACGACTTCACAAACTCAGATGGACCAACACCAGTAGACCATACTAAGAGACCATATGGAACTTCAGTTCCATCGCTGAGAACCAATTTCTTGGCATGAACCTCTTTCACCACACCTCGTGTAAGACGAACACCGGACTGATGCAAAATTCCAAATGTCATTGAGAGTCTTATAAAGAAATCTCGGACATCTCGGACAATGAACAGTGGATGCAATTTACCTTAGTCAAATGATTTGTTGCGTATTGCCGTAGCCCAATATCGAAGGATGATAGAATCTCATTGGCCTTTTCAAAACAAAACATTAGCAAATGGAATTAATAATTCAATTTAGAAACAAAATAATTGTTCGTGAACATGAAGACGAAGTATTTGTGTTACCTCTATCAGGGTGACCTTGATATGATCCTTAACATGAGTGAACTGCTCTTTAACATCTCTCATGATAAAATCACTCAATTCACCACTAAACTCTACTCCTGTAGGACCACCTCCAATAACTACACAGTGTACGAGGCGGTTCTTCTCTTCTTCAGAGATGCCTGCAATTACATAGCCAGAAAAAACACTTCAATAAATGCTCACTTCAAGCATCACAAGTTTATAGGTCAAACTAGCTACAATGAAGAGAAGGGTTCTTTTTCGATGGGGTTTCGGAGAAGGATTAAATCATTTCACATGAAGATGTCAAAATTATTCTGGAGTGATAGATGAACTATAGAAAAAAATAATCACCAAAGTTTTTTACTTGGGTCTAAGTAGCAAAAGGAATTGCTTGATAAATGAAAAAAAAAAATTAGAGCATTTTCCTGTGCTTCATTCTTTCCAAAAATCTGAACAAAGCCATTGAACCAGGAGAAGATTTCTTGAGTTGGGAAAGTATATTACCTGGATTTTGAGAGAGCATGAGATTTAAGAGGAGCTTCTTCCTTATTTCTTGAGCATGATTTACTTCTCTGAGGAAGTATGCATGTTCCTTCACTCCCTTGATGCCAAAAGTCAAAGGCTCAGCTCCAGCAGCAATGACAAGCTTGTCGTATGCAACTTTAAAGTGGTAAGGCTCTTGAGGTAATCCACCGTTGCTGACGGTCTCACAATACACCTGACCACAGTAGGGAACACATTCATTGTAAGAACTGCAATTTCAGGATGTGATTTATGCAGATAATGCCAAAATTTGCATGACAGAAAACCACTTGGAAGATATCTATTGCTGAAATCTACATATATGAGATTGCACATTCGATATTGAACATCATGAAAACTACAGAAAAACCATCAAGGAAAAAAGAACACTCACTTCATGTTTGTCACCGTCAATGCCTACGCATGAAGCCAAATAAAAATATGAGTTGGGACCTGTGGCCAATGCAGTCTGTATCCGACTAACAGGTTCAGCTACAGAGCGAAACTCAAGGGTTCCAACACAAGTTGAAGCAAGCAAAGGAGTGAAGACCATGTGATTCCTTGGTGATACACAAACAACATCATAAAGTTTGGTGTCAAGCCCTTTCAAGAACCGGCATGCTGCCCATCCAGTGCCAAGGACAACCACCCTTGGCTTTTCACTAGGTTTGGTTGCTTCTAGACCTGGGTACCTTGGTTGATCATACTCATTTTCAGACTCATGCATAATCCTCTCTGCATTAGGAAATTGGTAATTCGGGGTTACCCTAATTCCCCTGCTCCAAAAACTAGCATGATTTACCCTATTGATGCTGGAAAGGTATGAAAGGTTGCTGCCTGCTGTGACATTTCTAAGGGAAGGTGAAGACCAATTATGAACAGATGACCCCTCACACAACGTACCCTTGTCACTTGCGTAACTACCAAAGGTGCTTCCTGTTCTTCTGAAGCCGTTCCTGGCAATTCTAGCAAATGCCATCAGAGTATCTGTTCTAAACACAACAAGCCCTGACACCCTTGAAGCCTTTCTTATGGTACAGAAGGTTTGACTTAACTAATTGAACCTGCACTAAGAGTGAGCAAGTTAGCTTTTGCAAATTGTACATATTCTGAAAGGAGTTCAAGGTAGACATAAATAGAGTATGATAGTTGGAAATCTCCAAAGCATTCGTAGGGTTATAAAAGACAGCAAATAAAACAACAAAACTAAAGTTCAAATGAAATCTAGAAGTTTTATTGGGTAAGAAAACGATCTTTTCCAAGATTAATTGACAAGATAAACAACGTCGAGTTTAGCTTTCCTCCTCAGGTGATGGTACATACAACGAGAAACCTATAGTTAATTCTAAGAAGAAGCCTAAAGCACAATAAGATACCATTCCTTTCAAAACATGCACATTTCATAATTATTACCAGCTGCCAAATTATTCAGCGATTTCAATTACCCTGACTCATTGAATACATAAGTAACTGAATCAAATTTTTTTTACTAGATTTTTTACAAGTTAATTACCAAGCTTCAGCAAGAACTCTCACCTGTCTTTATATTAGAGAGCTAGAGGTTACCATTAAATTAATTGACATGGCATGTAATATGCAACCAATTTAACTCAAGATCAACGTTTCTTTCTATGCGGAAAAAACTTCCATCCAAAATACTTACTGCACCTGCTCTAATAATAATAAACACGGAAATAAGACCTGATTCTGAAGATTCCAATTTTGATTTCATTGTTAAGAAATGACAAAGATCTGGCATCACTCTCGGAATATTCGTTATTTTCAAAGATTAAAGAACTGGGTATTATTTTAATAAGCAAATACTAAATTCCTAGCATAAAAAAGTGAAAATTTTTTAATGAGAAAAATCACATCACACCGATCAAACAAACAAACATGAAAAAATTAAATTGTTTAACTAGGTGCAACAAAAGGCAGCAACAAAGATTTGCACCTAAAAAACCTCATTACAACAAAAAAAAATAAAGGTGCCCAAGAACAAAACTAAATTCAGCATTCTGTTGCACTACAAAATGACCTAGCTTTTAAACACCAAAGTTCTCAACTTTCTTCATAGATCTTGTTAAACAATGTAGGAAACCAACAATAAAAGGAATATATGTATGGTAGAACTAACATTCACCAACCCAAAAGAAACAAATAGCGCATTTACCATTCTACAAACAATTACGAAAATTAGAAAAAAAAAAAACAAAAACAGAACATTTGACAACAGCAAATATGGGAAACGGAGAGCTGAAGCTTAAAGAACATTACTTTATTATATATCCAAGATTTCTGGATCCACCCTTAAGATAAAGGCAACGACTTAGTTTAAAAAACCAATGAATTTTAAGAAAACAGGAAAAAAAAAAGTTCTTATAGCAACAGACTTAAGCCGCAAGAAAAAAGTCAGGAAATCAGTGCATTTATAATAGAAAAAAGAAACAGAGTTCTAGGAAAGTACCACGTTCTGGTATATAATATAATATTCCTCTTTCGTCCTTTTCTTCTTTTCTTGTTTTTGTTTTGGTCTGCGTATGCAAGCTGGCAATGGAAGAGAGAAAGGTCTAGAAACAGGGGAGATGGTCAGGGAAAATAAAAATGAAACAAAGAAAGCTCGCATGGAGAGCTTTTTCTCTAGAACGACAACGTTTGAAATGGGTTTTGTGCGTGTAAGTTCGGTTCTGCCCTGCAGAGTAGAAAGTTCTGCCTGAGATAAAGGGGGTAGTTCCGGTTGTTCCTGATGCTGTTGAAGTTTGACTGTTCGACTTTTGCGTAAACCTAGCCCAAGGGTTTATTCCTTTTATGATCAGGCGTAATCAAGCCTACCATCAGTGTGCGCTTGATGTACGATCGACGGACCAAAAAAGTCATCTGGGACCCACAAGCTCCTAATAATCTGGAAGGAGAAAAGTAAGCAAAACGTGGCAGGTAGCTTTTGCCTTCTTGTCTTCAATAATACGTTCAATGATGTTTTCGTGGCAAAGCTGTTGCTGGTAAATGGTTCAACGTGAGAAATTACACTAGCAGAAGTGACGCAGTTGGCTTCTTCCCATGATACAGGAGCCGTCCATTTTGATTTAGCCGCCTGGGCCCATCGTTATTAAACATGTTTCAATCTTGGAAATTTTGTAAGAAATTGACTGGAATTAATATCACATGGCTCCCTTCAACCAATTATTCTTCTAGATCCATGAAAATGATGCTTCACGACTCAGAATGAAAATGATGCTTCACGACTCAGAATGAAAATGATGCAATTGGCAACGACTTTTGCAACATTTAGCTTGCCCTCGAGTCCAAAGCAACGTGTAATTTACATCTAAATGATTGATGATTTTATGAATATTTAATAAAAAGCAAACTCGTGAAGCTTAGCTGGAAATTCTGCATGAGGTCTTATGGCATTTGGTTTCATATTTGAATTATCACCATTTCAAATTCTTTTGGATTAGTGCTTGAGGACACCATACAACGGGAGATTTCATGTTTGAATTCTCATTAGGTTAGATTCTTTATTAGATTAATCACAAAGCGTGAATGAGGATTAATTTTATAAACCCAGTGTGGTACGGGAACATCTTGTACTTGAAAAAGAAAAAATATCAACGCTCAAACTGGTCTGAACTATTTTCACTTTTTGATAAAAAAAGGGAAAAAAAAAAAGAGATTAAACATTAAGGTTGTCATTGAATCAAATTCTGTCAATGCTTGATAGTAATATAAACAGCTATAAGAATTAGAATATTTGCAGAAAATGAAGGAACGAACACTTGGCCTTCTGTTGCTGATTCGATTGGTTGCTTAAGTTGCTGCTGATGCAATAGTCCCTTCTTCAGAATCACCAAAAATCTTATTCAAGAACATAGCTAAACGAACACCGCCTTGAGCAATGCGTTTCATGACAATAGGCATTCTTGAATTGAAGTAATCATCTATCATCACACAGCAGAATTTGTACATTAAGATTTAATCTTTACTTAAATGGTTTCAGGTTAAATGTATAGTTTTTAAGTTTTTAAACTTGTGTACCTGAAAGAGTGTCACCCTCCTTAACTCCTTTGTAACCCCATTTGCAAGCTATGCTTATACTCTCTGCAGCATACCTACATGAACATGTAAAAGGGAGAATTACATCTTTTATTATATGATAAAATATGAACCTAAATGAAAAAAAAGAGAACTCACTTGTTTGGACATGAAAGCAGATCGTCACAGTCTTTCCATGAGGATACATCATCGTACCAAAGTCCCTGCATATGTTAACATGTATGTTACAGCAAAATTAAGTAACAGATTCCATAATTACATGGTTGGACTAGGAAATAACTTGCATCAGTGAAGTTGCCCTCTATGGTTTGTTGCAGAAGGTCCATGTCATTTTCGTAGTAATCTTTTAGAGCTGTAAGAATAATCTCTCTGTCCCAGACCTGTATTTAGTTGGACAGAATTTAGTACAATGCAAAAGACCAGTTCTTCCATTAGAGAAAAATTTATGATGACAACTCCAGTACTATTGAGCCAAAAAATTTCAGGGGTTATGATCTTGAATTTACACTCACATGATGAAGATTAGATTTGTGCCTGAACCAGCGCAAATCAATTGTGTTTCCTCCTTCATCACTGGTGAATCCAACATGTAGTGGCTGAAAAAATCAAGAAGAAGAAATTGAGGTAATCTTCGAGTCCTGCAGACAAACAACAAAAGAAGAACTGAAACTCAAACTGGCCAGCATGTACCTGATGAATATCTCCCATGAAGTGAGACAAGAACAGCAATGCTTCTGTCAAATTGTCTGCATAACAAAGTTAAATAGCAATTTAGCTAGTACATATAGCAAATTAACTTAAACAACTGGCAGGAGGAAACTGCTTACATCTGCGATCTGTTGATCCCTCCTTGTAGTGCAAAAGCTGAGATGTAAAATTCTGAATAGCACCAGCAACACATCTGTCCTTCTCACAGTCCCCTGGTAAAATTTATGACAAGCTCAAATTTACAAACCAATAGCAGAAAAGGAAAAAAAAAAAAGAAACATAGCCAATAATTCATATTGAGGCCTGGATCATACTTGAATAATCAAACGTGCAAGCATTGTCTGGGGTATCAATGAAATGCAGAGAGCTCGTCCACCTGTACTTGTACCAGTGCCGGATTTGGTCTGGCCATATGCACAGTGCAGATAAATCCCCGTTGACATTGTGAGGCAACAGATGTTCTACAGCATGTGCTGCCTCAGGCCCTAAAAGATTCTGTTAAGTACAAGTTAGTTTCATCCACGATTTGATTTATTTGTTAGCATCAGCAGGCTCCTAGTTTAAGCATTGAAAAGGACCGAATTGGTTATTTCTCAAAGGCCAAGTACGTAAGCTATATTCCTTGAACTGATTTATGTTATGACAGGGAAGATATAAAATAAATGAATGAATGAAAATTCATTTTATCAGCAAAAAAAGATGAATCAACTACTTTCAATCATGGTGGTGTAAACAGCTTCATGATGAATTAACCATCTTTGATTTGCTTTCAGACCATTCTTACATGGATATCATATTACCTGCGCAATCCGACATGTCATTATGTGACCCTCCTTGCTCCAGCCCAGAGCTCCAGGCACAAAGATGGTGGCCAAACTGACAAACAATAAGAACGAAGACAGAGACCACCTACATAGGCCTGCAGTCCCATCCATCCTCAAATTCTTTTTTGGTCGGGTGGAACTAAAGCGTTAGTTTTATATATACACCATTCATTGACTTTTGTATACATATATGTTCAGTAAAGCAATAGTTCTCTTTGATTACAAGTATCAAATTCCATTTAACAATGCCCTTAAAGTTGACATCTTTCGACAAGCAAGAACAGCATATTCCTGGAATAACATATTGCGGAATGAAGCTAACAGGTATTAACTAATAAAGTATACTTGAACATAATACTTAAAGGAGAAAAAAAATAAATAATTGGGTAGGTACATAAGGTGTTGTAAACGAAAAAGTCATCCATATATAGAATGGAGGTTGTTACATCCACATCACGTTAACCATTGAAGATTCTTCTTTATCTGTTTTACGTTTCATGCTTCAGCAATTTTACTTGGAGAAGCGAAAATGCGATTGAGAGTGGCAGCTAAGCGAATGCCTCCTTGAGCAAGCCTTTTTTCTACAATAGGCATCCGAGAAAGAAAGTAATCATCTGCAACACAACATACCAAGAATTAGAGAATGATACGGAACATGATTTGCCAATTTTAGCAATAAAATACATGTAGATTATCCTTCAGTAAAGCAACTATGTTGCATAACAGGATCTTGGTGGATCAATGACTCAGCATAAATAGTGTAATTGAGCTGGATGGCGTGTGGCAGAAATTGCCAAAGAAGATGGTTTAAAGAACTACAATATCTTATTGTCAACAGTTGGCCACAAAAAACTATGCCACCGCCCAATCAATTGAGATCATTATTAAACAAGTGCATTTTGACTTGAATATGTCTAAACACAATATGTGTGGTGATCAGATCATGTTTGTTCATGTCGGATTAATTGGGCAGCTTATGAGCAGTTTCATTCTCATCTCATGTATTTTGCAAAGTAAGAAAAGAAGCACATTCTTCATGAAATAAAAGAAGTACCTTCCAGAGTGCTTCCAGGTGTGGCATTCTTGTATGCAAACTTGCATGCTAAACTGATGCTTTCAGAAGCATACCTGCACGGTTTGAAGGTGAAAAAGAAAATCATGTCTACAGAAGTCCTATTCCTTCTATGTACTTCAAATTACATTGCTATCGTATTTGCAGAGAAAAAATAGCATCTCAAGCAAATAAGCTGTGAATCTGTGTGCGCATGCATCAGTGCATCTTTTTCTTTTAATAGTTTTGACATGAAAAGAAAAATTATTTTTTACTGCTAGTAAAAATCAGAAAAACAAATGAATTGAACTCAATTACAACCTACTCCATGTATAAATTTTACACGCATACAGTGAACACACTGTAGTTCTACTCCCTCTATTCACCTTTTGAACTTTTTCTATGTTAGATCATTTGATCGCTTGGTAGGTTATCAGGAATTCAATTAAACACGGCATAAGAACAATAGCCATATCTAATCCAACAATATTTATCACCATGCATGTCATGTTATCTTAAAACCAGTTCATATGACACAAATTCTCTTAGATTTAAAGAACACAATAATGCAGGGCATGAACTTACACATTTGAACAAACTGTGCGGTCATTTTGACAATATTCCCATAATGATAACTGATTGGACCAACCTTCCTAACAATAGTAAGATAAAAACAATAAGAAAGCAAAGCAAAGCAAAGATGAAATTCTGTATTTAACACAAAGATAATAGTAAAGGAACAAATTCCTAGCCTAAAGTAAGCTTCATCAGAACTTATTTGCAATTTTCAACTGAATCAAATATTTTTAAACAATTTTTACAAATTGGATAGACCATTGAAGAGTGTAATAATTTAATCTAACAGGTTTATGCATCTTTCTCCATTACCCTTTCTTATAGCGTACCAGGAATTCCTCAACAACAATGAAACAAAACAAGGATTTACACCATTCACAATTGTTAAAAATGATTCTCTAAGGTGTGATCTCCATATTAACAACTGAATATACACCAGATAAAAAGAAAAGCATACCGTGATGTTATTCTGAATGGCTTGTATCATAGTTGCAAGATCTGAACCATAGAATGTTTTGAGGGCTGAATCGATAATCATATCATCCCATACCTGGAATACAATGATAGTGTTGGAACTGATGGCAAACTGATGTCAATGTATGGAGCTGAGTGCAAGCAACTTACAGAATGAAAATTATTTCATTGTTCCAGATGCAAGTAAAAACTGATCAACATTTGGCATGCTATTCTTGTGAAGAAAAAAAACACAAAAGAAGCTATATCTTGATTACATAAAAAAAAGAGGTGAGGATATCAAATAGTACTTTCAAGCACAGCAAGCTCTGCCCTATAGATCATCTAATTTGCATGACTACATAATCATTAGAACTTCAGTTTAAAAGTCTAGGATAGCTATATCCAAATAGAATGAACCGATAAGCACAATTTAAAGATATCCAAAGTTGAAATATACCACATTTTTTTTAGGTAACAAAAAGCTTACATGGTGAAGATTTGTCTTCCTACGGTACCAATGGACTATTATCCTATTTCCACCCAAATCTCCAGTGAAGCCAACATGAAGAGGCTGTCAGTCAACAGAAAACAGGTAAATCAGGTGACTTGTAAGTTGAGAAGTGAGAGAAGTTGTATGGCTCTGCAGACATTAGATACAAGCATTATTAGCAGATGGAGTATCTATCATGTGTATCGCACTTTAATACATAAAAATTCAATTACTCTGCTACTTCAAATTTTGCCTTCTACATATTGCATTCAAGTTCTGAGGTGCCACAGATGGAGAACAGACCTGATGTACATCCCCAATAAAATGGGATAAGAACATAAGTGCCTCTGTTAGATTGTCTGCAATCAGCATTAGAGTCCCCACATTAGAGAAAGTTAAATTGCTGCAGTATCATGGTATAACACTTCTGAGTGTAAAATTTAATGATATAGCAGTACTTACAATTGATCTCTGCACTGGAATTCTGATAATATGATGTAAGTTGGTTTGTATAGTTGAAAATTGCTCCTGTTACGCATCTATCTTTATTTCCAGCAGAGTCATGACAATCCCCTATACCAAAGCCAGAAACCATCACGGACAAAAACAATAGCTCATAAATGAAATAGCTACGGCTCCTCAACAATACAACATCCTAACTGAACTAAACAACATGAGGGGCAGGGCAGACTTACTACAATATTCATAGTTACACTTGAAATCTGGTGTATCAACAAAGTGTAAAGCACTACTCCAACGATAATGGAATCTAACCTCATCAGCCCAAGGGCAAACAGCTGCAAAGTCACCTTCAGCAGAATCAGGAAGCAATTCCTTGACTGCAGCTAGTGCATCCTCAGTTAAAAATCCCTAATAAAGGATCAAACTTTGACCCATCAATCAAATCCTAACAACAATACCAATAAAACGAAGAAAAAACCAAAAAAATAGCAATCTATTCAAGTCATTTTCATTTAAAAAAAAAAGACAGAATCTTGATCATAGTAAACAGTAAACTAGCTATACAAAAGAAAATAAAAGAAAAGGAAATAAATGATCACCTCTGCTAGCTTGCAAGTAGCATAATGGCCTTCCTTTCCCCAACCCAGGATTCCAGTAACCAATTGGAGAAGAACGAGCACCCTCCCAACCCATAACAGACTAAACCCATCACTCATTCTATTGAATCAATCAATAAAGCACCAATTTTTTCAGGCAAGTTTTCCAGAAAAAAGAAATATCTGAATAGAGCACCCACCACTCTTGATATTTTAGAACCAAAATTACCGCATGTAGACCCTTTACTTGCAAGTCTGTGTGGTTCTAGTTTTTAACCAATAAGACTCTGCCATGTGGAAGATTTTGCCAATTGCAATTATTGATTTGATTTTTATTTTCTTATTCTTTCTTTCGAAACGACAGGTAATTTTCTGTAAGTGTGATTAAAATCCTATAGCCTCAAACGACAAAACGTTCTTCAATGAGGTCTGTTACTTTTTCCAATAAACGACAGGTTATCATCACTCTTGCTGCTGCTGGTAAAGCATCTAAAAGATCATCTTAAACACGTCTCTCACTGCTCCATTCTATTATCGCAAACTAGACAGATGAAAGCAGTAGTAATAACTACACCAGGTGCACCGGATGTTCTGCAATTGCACCAAGTAGATGACCCACAAATCAAAGACGATGAGGTCTTGATCAAGGTAGAAGCTAGCGCCCTCAACCGTGCCGATATTGTCCAAAGGTTAGGCAAGTACCCGCCTCCTAAGGGCGCTAGTCCCTACCCTGGTCTTGAATGTTCTGGCACCATTGAAGCTGTTGGGAAGCTCGTTTCTCAATGGAAAGTAGGCGATCGGGTATTGTTCTTATTTATTTCTTTTTTTTAAAAAAAATGGTAATTCTAATCTTGTTTAATTTTGTTTGTATCTGGGTTTGCGGATATCAATGAAAAGATTGTATTTTTATGGAGATATTAATGAAAAGATAGTATTTTTATGAAATTATCAATAAGAAAAATGCTCGATTTTTGTTATTGTGATTCTGGAGGATTTTAGACAGTGGATACTCATGATCAAATGCTTATGCAGGTGTGTGCTCTTCTTGGTGGAGGAGGATATGCAGAGAAAGTGGCAGTTCCAGCAGGACATGTTCTTCCTGTCCCACATGGTATTTCTTTAAAGGATGCTGCTGCTTTCCCTGAGGTTGCTTCCACGGTTTGGTCTACTGTCTTTATGATGTGTCATCTGTCTGCAGGGGAAACATTTCTGGTAATTTCTGATCTATTGTTATACTTTGATGTGCGCTGGTGTAATGCAATTTTTTGTGTTACAGATATTAATAGGTTGTATTATCTACTGATCTTATGTCTTAGAACTTAGAAGTGTTAAATATGTTTGTTTCTTTATGGATGCTATAACGTGCGGCTTCCTGCAGCCTACTGCTTGACCTAACTTTCATCTGAATTCCAGATTCACGGGGGCTCTAGTGGGATTGGTACTTTTGCGATACAGATAGCTAAATATTATGGTGTTAGAGTATTTATCACAGCAGGTTTGGTTGCTCTTTTCTTGAGGCTCGTTGATTTGCTATGGAAACATGTCAAACTAGTGTTCACAAATTTAATTTACTGCTTGTTGATCAGGGAGTGAGGAAAAGTTAGCTTTTTGTAAGGAACTTGGTGCTGATGTGTGCATCAATTACAAAACAGAGGACTTTGTTGCACGAGTGAAGGAAGAAACAGGTGGAAAAGGTCTGTTCCTTGTCTAGACATCATAAATTTGATGGTTGGCATATGCTATCTATCATATATTTGAGACTTCTCTATTTTTTTTTCTCAAAGTTAAATGCTTGTTTCCAATGGCAGGAGTTGATGTAATTCTGGACTGTATGGGTGCCTCCTACTTGCAGAGAAACGTGGACAGCTTAAATCTTGATGGGAGGCTTTTTATCATCGGCACCATGGGGGGAGCTGTGACAGAAATAAATCTGGCGTCGTTGTTTGCAAAGCGCGCAACAGTGCAAGGTATTTCTCGTGTCCCATAGGCTTGCCTGTATTGTTTTTAGGTTTGATAAAGAGTTATTGTCATGTGCTCCAAAAAGCAACATGGGTTTTAATGGAGAGTTTTATTGGTCTGCATTTGAAATGTAACAATAGTTCGTTTGTCATTGATAATTGTATTTGCAGCGGCTGGCTTGAGAAGTAGGAGTGCAGAAAACAAAGCAGAAATTTTGCGGGAAGTGGAGAAGAATGTTTGGCCTGCGATTGTGGAAGGCAAGGTGAAGCCTGTGGTTTACAAAGCTTTGCCATTAGCCGAAGCAGTAGAGGCTCACCGACTCATGGAAAGTAGCCAGCACATTGGCAAGATCCTGCTTCTTGCATGACGCAATGAATGGTCAAGCAAGCCTTAGTTGATAATAACATCTATTATGACGTTTTTTTTTGGGAATGTCCATTCACAACTTTCATGGTGTTCTTGTAATTTAGGAATAAAATGTATTGTCGGAGTGGCTTGTATTTAAAATTTTACATGGTGCATAAATTCATGAATGGCAAACTTGTTTAGCTTGTCTGAACCTAAAACAAAATAAGCTCGTTGTTAAGGAACTGCCCAAGGAAAATAAGAAGTAATACAAAGTATTATGTTGAAGCCATCGTTGTGGCAGCTATTTGCAAGGGTGAGGGCTGGGCTTATTCACTGCAAAGTGCTTCAACTGCGAACCTTTTTAGAACTCCAGGGCAAGGGTCGCCAAGGTTGGCTGCTGATATGGTGATTGAACAACTTTCCCGCCCAATGCAACCCTGTAATTGATATTGTTAATGGCTGTAATCAGAGATTGGCAGGTTTTCAGGTTCAACAAAGTTGCTGGTTTCAGCTTTTACATCGAGGAAAAAGAAAAGGCCTTGTTTACCTGTTGAACAATAGCTAGCATGTCAGCATGACAATTTCCTGGACTGAATGTGCCACAATTTCCAACAGGAGTTCCAAAACTAGCAAAGTTAATAGATGTAATGTGCCATCCTAGTTCACAGGCAAGTCGAACTTCAGGGCTTTGTGACTTGATGTCTAAGCTTGATTTCCAGGACTCAGCTGGTGGTGGATCATCCTCGGACACAATCGAACAAATCTCTTGTCCAGTTCGTGTTAGCACTGAAATCTTGGAAGGATCGCCCCCAAGCTCTTCATGTAGGACTAGTAGGTTTTCACCAGGATGAACCCAAGTCCGTGGGATATGATAACTGGGAAGTGTCACATATTATCTCTTCATAATGAGCTGTACAATATGTAAGAGTAAACATGAACAGTAGAAATAACATTACACCTGTGCTGCATTTCTTACAGTGTTTGAGCAGGCTGACCACATTTCTTTAGACATTTAAATGGATCATAAGCTCCTCTGTAATCACAATTATCAGAGCAACCTTTTGATGGAGAGAGATATGCTGGCCAATATCGTCCAATGCTCTGTCCATTAACCCAAGCCTGACCCTTCCCCATGCCTGAAAGATTCAAGGCTAAAGAACCCTTCCCTTCAGGAGCAACAAAAGTACCCTAAAAAGGACAAAGAACACATCAAAACCAAGATGCATTATTTAAGTGGTACATCATGTGTATCATCTGTAATTCAGCATGATAGATCAATCATTGATAACATGAAAATTTTTTCCCTACTTGGTCCTACCTTGTACCACATCAAACTTTTATTAACAGGTAGAGAAGGCCCCTGAGTCCAGAGTGAACTATTTGCCAAACTAACCTTATCCAGTCCAAGGTATTCTCCTTTAAGCCCTACCTGGAAAGAGAGAAAGGTCTGATCAATGTAAAGTTCAGATAATGAGGTTCTGATATATGAACTGCATTCCAACCTGATAGGTCCATTTTCCAGAAGAAAGATTAATCTTGTCATTGCTTTCGCCAACAAGCAAAACAGCATAAGTTCCAGCCCCTTGAACATCAAACCATGGTCCATAATTCTGACATGCATATACCAGACATTATAAATCTTAATAATGCTGAAACATCCGTATAAGGAGTTCCAAAAAAAAAAAAGCAAATAAATCACTTTACCTGTAAACCAAGCGTCATACTTAATAAATCTAATGCGTTTTTTCCTTCATTAAGTCTAATCTTCTCAGTGAGTGAAAAGCTTGCATCATCATGATTACCATATGCAAATGCTGCAAGATATTCAATATATCTGTTCATCAATTATCATAATAACGACAGTAGACTTTTGAGGGAATATGTATCCCTCTGTGCTAGAAAAAGTTGGAAAATTCAACATGGACAATTTAATCATATAGCAGATTCAAGTCCCATTAACAATAGATTACTTACCAACAAATCTTTTGTTTACAAAAACTGCTGCTGCGTGCCCCAAACTTTCAATATTCAAAATGAAATCTTTCGCTTGATCATCCATATTAATACTGACAAAGTGATGAAGCAAAGCCAATGCGAAATAGGCATAAAGAAAAGAAAAAGGAAATAAGTTACAACAGATGCTGGGATAAATTTCTTGAATAAATGATGTAAACTTTAATATGGGATAACATGAAAGGGATGAAGGTGATGAATGTACACTTTATGAACTACCTGGTTGAGTACCATAGGAAATCGCTGGTATCTTTTGTTGTATTAATCTGTTCTAATAATCCTGAAGCTGTAAATGAGTTGTTACCCCAAATACCTACTTCTTCTTTGTACCAACTCCACATTGTTTGTTCTAGTGAAATCTCATTAACAGAGGTTGAGCGAGCGAAAGGACCATCACCAAGATTTCTTTGTGAAACAACCTTCAACATGAATAATTATACAACGAATGAATTCAATAAAGCCATAAGCGATCAAGGAATTGCAACCATGTATTAAAACTTAATTCCAATAAGTTAAGAGGAGGAAACCATTTGAAAACTTTCCAGAAGTGGAAAAAATGAACACAGAAAAAGAAGTCAAAAAATCTCAACCACTTGATGCAACAATAGGTCTCATTTAATCATAAACATGCAGTCATGTATTTATATTCCTGTTTATGAGAAAGAGAGTCTTGTAATAAACTCAAAGGATGAAGAGAAGAATACTGTTATTGAAAATTTCATGTGACCTGTGGCTGTATATTAGTTTTTAAATAAATACCTTGGCTGTGTTAAAAATAACATTTCTGCAATCTGGAAGAATGCTCACAGACCAAGCAGGAAGAAAGTACAATTTTCCATTGAATGTAGCATTGGCATCTGAACTGGAGTCATAATTACCAAGAAAAGCTGCACAATCATTTGAAGACTTATAGTATACGTGTGCCTACAAAAAAAAAAAGAGGAAGAGAGAATCAAAACGAAGAACGGAGGACGATCCTTCATGTCAGCAAAAATTTGTTGAAACATCTAACGTACCTCCAGGTTATTGCCAAGCTGCTGGTGCACTGGATCTGAGCTGATTAAATATTCTTCACACTGCTTTATTGCCTTGTGCAAGTCACGCAGGTGACCCCACTTTGGCTGTCTGATAAAACCTGCATTGGACATTTGAGATGATTCACTTTCATCAGACACGTCTAAAGGAAAAGGATGCAGTTCAACAGACAGTTTCAATGGCCAAACTGCATCTTTTCTTTGGTGGTGCACAGAATAAGGAGGTCTTCATATGCCCACGGGTCAGTGAGAATGTTTAGAATTGGAAATTTACCATATTCATCAATTGGGGCATCATAATCATAGCTTGTTGCAACCAAGGGGCCTCCAGCTGTTCTTCCAAAATTGGTTCCACCAAAATACTGCAAGTAAATGTCAGCTTGATTTTCAGAACTATATATTGATAGTTTCTATGACATTTTTACTAAGTATGATAACAACAATAACTCATTTCAGACTCACCATGTAGTAATTTTGAAAAGTACCGCCAGTTTCAAAAAAGCGAGCAACAGCAAAAGCTAGATCCTCAACTGGACGATATGAAATCGCATAACCAAATGAAAGAAACCTTGAACACCAAAAAGGATAACTTACTTTCTTGACCAACACATCCAAGAAATGACTAAGCTATAAAAAAGACGTAAATCAATACCATCCACTATAGTTCTCAGTCCACATTTTTGGTTTGGAAGGAGAATTTGGGGTAAACCGATCACAGTAGAATCCATTGCATGTATTTATCTGCACATAGTTTCTCACAATAGTACTAATGATACCTTTCAATTGATCAGAAAGATAAAACGAACAAACTATTTTATTTTGATGTGGAGAAGGGAAAATAAAAATTTGTTGGCAGATAGATGACTCCATCAATTAAAAAAAAAGACATACAACTGGATCAGGAGCATCTTCTTGTGCACACATCACCCAGGGTACATTTGTGTTGAGACTAACAGCAGTTTCTGCAGCCCATTTAACATATAATTCTCCAGCAACCCCATATGCCCATTCAACATTTCCATATTCATTCTCAACCTGTTCCGTGACATGAAAAGTCGAGTCAAGAAGACTGTTGCTGCACTAAATTATTCAGCACTGATTTGATACATTCAATGGTCTAAACTTACACATGACATAGATAGAAGACATTCAGAGTATAATGGAATTGATAAAAAGTAAGCAATTACCTGAGCAAGAATGATTGGCCCTCCTTGTGTTGCAAAGAGCTTCTCTTCCTTCATCAAAGTCACAATTTTTGTAAGAAAAAGCTTCATTTCCTCCTGTAATGACAATGACATGAATGAGATATATATCTTCATAGGAAAATGCTAAATTCAATTAGCAATTGTGTAAATTAAAGTTTTAAAAGCCTTGACAAATTATAAAGGTTAAGTGAACAAATTATTGGTATGTTCAAGATCATAAGGCACCTTGAAAGGTTCGTTTGTTGTTCGAAATTGAATCCCAGGAATGAAGTGTAGCCAAAGTGGGAACCCCCTGTCATAAGGTCATGAATTTGAAAAATGAGTTCTGCTGAGCTGAAAAATAAACTTTTTCTGACTAATATTATAGCAAATGCATGTAGTATACTCCAATATATCAGCAGTGAATCTGCATAAAGTAGACTTGTCCTACTATATATGTCGACGAAAGAGAAATAGATCAAGGAAAATTAACAGAAGATAGCCAATTTCAGTTGCAGGTTATTGAGGTAAAAGGTCCATTATATATAATACCATAGCGACCATCCAAATCACTTCCACAGATTGTAGTTAGTACTGTGCAGTATTGAAGGAAGCACAAAAAAAAAAAGGAAAAAGAAGGAACATTAGTATGTAAAAAAAAAAGAGCAGAAAACCAGAAGAGACCCATAATTCCATTCAGCACAGGCATATGGCCCAATCCTCAGATGAACCAGAAGACCAGCTTCATGAACTGTTTTCACAAACTTCACCAGGTCAAATCTGCCTTCAAAATAGTACTACAAAAATAGGAACAAGAGAAAAATCATCATTTCAGACAAACGATCACAATAATATAGACAAAAGTAGTGACCAGTTGTCTCAAAATATGATTCAAAGATGTCAATCTGCTTGATTAAATAGGTGGGATGTTTTAGTCTTAAACCACGGCCATCTTCCCTGCTAAGCAACACAAATTTCATATTTCCAAATTTCCTGACAATCAGCTAGCAGCCATTGGTTGCTAAAGAAACATTGAACTTGACAGCCATAAAGTACAGGAAGAAAATCTTAATATATGCTCTCTATATACAGAATTAATTACAATAAAACTAGCAATAAGAAGCATAGCAAATGTCACAATAAACACATTACCTGTCCTTTTACAGGTTCATGATAGTTCCAAAACACATAAGTCTCAATTACGTCCAATCCTCCTTCTTTTGACTTCCTAATAATGTCTGGCCAGACCTGAAATTTCATATCCAATAATGCATCATAAACAACAAATTAGAAGAAAAGCTTTTATCTGAGTTTACACAAAATTTGAAAAGAAACCCACCTCAGGAGTGGTTCTAGGATAATGTATAGAACCAGACTGCAAAACTCTCCTCTTTCCATCAATAACCAGTGCTCTATGATCATAACTCACTGTAGAACACCATCCTTTTTGCAAACAAAGACAAGCAAATATTGAAATAAGCAGTAGAACCAATGCTAGAGAATTCTTGCTTTCCGTCATAGTATCTTAAAAACATAGAATCTGAAATGAACCAGCTCCTTCATAGAATAGTTCTGGGTTTTGTTCTTTTTCATTTGTTTGAATTGGGACCAAGGAATTTGTAGAAAATATATTTAAAGAGCAGAGGTTTTTACCGATATAATTATTCAAAAGGTTCATCCAAAGGTTTGGCTTATAATGAATGTTTGGTCATTGGCCAATGATTGTGAAATGGACAAACAAATAGGACACCAAAAGAAAGATCGAGACTTTTTGGATGCTTTTTGAGGATGGAAACAAAGATCCAGTTTTTAATCCCTCTTGCTTTGGCTGTAACTTTTAGCAAAAAAAAAAAAAAAAAAAAAGGGCCTTTCCATATACCAAGCATTACAGTCTAGCACTCTAGCTGCATGCTGATTGAGTTCGTAAATAATTTCTAAAGAATGGCTCAAAGTAACCATCTTTTGCCTGGCATTAGCATGAGGTCGTCTTGCTCCAGGGGACAGACAAATTGATTTCAAGAAAATCCTCATCCTTCAAATTTGAATTTTGCCTTATCCATTAAAATTGGATTGAAAAACTGTGCTTGGTTCCAAACTAGTACTTACAAGTTTCAAAATCTACGAACTTGTCATCAGAGACCTGTAAAAAAGAAAAAGAAACTATTTTTATTAGTTGTGAGCGTAAAAATGAAACATTTTTGTGAGTGTTGGCAATATCCCCCATTCTGAGCCAATGGTGCTGCAACCTCTGCTCATTAAGCAACTCAACTTGCTTTTAAACGGTAATAACCAACTTTTTTTTTTTAATAATTTTTGTCTAAAGACTCATAATTTTGTTAGACACAAGAATTCATGGGTCTATGTTAAAAAAAAAAGGAATTTTTACGAAAATTTTTTTTTTTTTCAGACTTTTAGCAAAAAAACCAAGCCTGTCCAACTTTTATCAAAAATTACAGGCGTTCCCCACTTTTCCGTCACTAGGTAAGTTGCGTTTCCTCGCTTTATTTATTTTTTTAAATTTTGGACAACTTCTTCTTCCTCGTTGCTTTTTGTTTTTCCGCTGTGCCTTCATGCCTCCAATGGCTGATCAGATCCCCTTGCAAGCGTATTCTTCTTCTTCCCTTGCGAGTGTCTTTTCTCATCTAGCACACGCCTTCTTTTCTCGCATTTTTATACGGATCCACCCTTAAAACCTTCGCTCCTGTAGCACATCAATTGATCAAATTCTGCAACTGTAGCAATCGAACTGCAATGGAGAAGTGCTTGATTCCAACTTTTAATCGCGTTCTTGTGGAGAAGATTGTCCCTCCGACAAAAACCACCGCTGGAATTCTCCTTCCAGAGTCATCCACCAAGATTTTTTTTTCTTGAATTTTTGGGTATTTCTTGATTTGGGTTTTTGAACTTTGTTTGAAGTTGATTTCCTTACTAGTAAAATTAATGCTTGTAATTGAATGGATTATTTTCGAATAAGAAATCTGGAATTTTTTCTGTGCATGAATTTTTTATGCCCTTGCCTTTAACAAGCAATTTTTTTCTGCTGGATTTTTGTTAGTACTGTTAGTTTTTGGGTTCTTCCCGTGTGGTAATTTCATGAAGAATTGTGGGTATCGTGATAAATGGTTCATTGTATGCATTTAGGTAGCTTTTGAAGAAAGTGCAGATATTATTTTTATTTTTAAATCTTGCGTTTCATTTACTTTGATATGAAGGGCTAGAAGTCATCAACCCTGAAGGAAGCAATGATGATGCCGAAGAAGCAAAAAGAGGAAGATGGAAACATGAGGTAGCTATATAACCTTTCTGCTATATTTTGTGTGGTTTTGAAATTAAAGAATAGAGGAAGTTATCGTGGATGTGTCATTTACGATCATCATGTTCATTGGATATATAGCCTATATAGGCCTTTGCAGATTCTGTATTGTCACCTTTCACCTTATTCAATTTTCTCTTTGTTAATTCTTAGGCAAATGGATTCGTTTGAGCCAGATGGAAATGGATCACATCAGGGAAATGGGTCACAAGAAGCCTTGCTGCCACCTCCGCCTGTTGTTCCACCAAATATGGTTCAACTGCAAGCTAAATCTGAACCAGCCAAGAAAAAGATTGTAACGGTTCGAATGGCTAAGCGTGGCCTTGGATCCAAACGCCAAAAGATACAACTCCTAACCAATCACTTTAAAGTTAATGTTAACAAAGTTGATGATTACTTCTTCCATTATTATAAAGAATCTTTTTTTTTTAGTTAATGTTAATTATAAAGAATCTAATGATTAAATGAAATTATTATTTTTTGTAATTCAATGGTAATGTTTTTATTTAACAATGTTATGTATGAATTAATATATATTGTCCAATTGTGTTAAAAAACAAAATTATTAATTAAAATTTATATCATTTATAAAATTTATAAATTCTATCACATTATGTTTTATTATTTAATTAAAATTTATATTTGCCAACTATGTTAACAAAAATTATTAATTGAAAACAAGTATCTAATATTATTTGTTGAAATATGTTGTTGAAAATGCAAAACATGTGACATATTTATTATTCAATTAACGACATTTTTGAACATTATCCAAATATTTTCTAAATAGTATATGTTGAAAGAGTAAAACAAGTGTGTATCATTATTCAATATTTTTAAATATTATGCGAATATTTTTCTAAATCTTATTCATATATGTTGATCATGCAAAACAGGTGTCATATCATTATACAATATTTTTGAATATTATCCGAATATTTTCTGAATCTTATTTTTATATGTTTAACATGCAAAACATGTGTCATATTCATTATTCAACACTTTTTAATATTATCCGTATATTTTCGAAATTTTATTCGTATATGTTGAAAATGCAAAATAAATCTCATAGTCATTATTCAGTTATATATATTTTTGAATATTATTCATATATTTTCGTAATCTTATTCGTATATGTTGAAAATGCAAAATATGTATCATATTCATTATTCAATTATATACATTTTTTAATATTATCTGCATTTTAGAATCTTATTCATATATGTTGAAATTGCAAAACAAATATATTCATTATTCAGTTATATACATTTTTTAATATTATCTGTATATTTTCAAAATCTTATTTGTATATGATATAGAAAAATAATCTGAATATAACAAGCATCATAAACTCAAAAAGAGTATCTAAAAGTAAGAACAATATCTGAAATTGAAAACAATATCTCAAACTAATAAAAACAGTAATCTGAATATGATAATTTCAGTAAGTATATATTTTTAGAAAAATTATCAAAGAAATAGTTGGCCTTGAGTAATAAATTTCAAATATAATTGTATTCAATTAATTAAAATAAAAAATAAATATAAGGATAAAAGAAAAATGAAAAAAAAAGGATAACATAAAATAAGAAAAATTCAGATTACTGTTTTTATTAGTTTGAGATATTGTTTTCAATTTCAGA